>JADLZK010000600.1:0-41069 GCA_015847255.1 Hyparrhenia diplandra | reverse complement strand
AATTGCTCGAAAGCGCCCACGGACTAAGAAGCTCACCGTTAGCACTTCACCAAAAGATGAACTCGGTTTTAAAATAACTGAACCAAAGAGAACTTGATAGGTGAATATAGCTTCTGGCGTTTATAATCACTTCCTGATAAAAGTACCTAAGAAACTATCTAGAATTAGGAGATATACTTGACTTCTTGTTCTAATCTCTATAACTGATCTATTTATTCTATCATGGGCGCTAATTCTTAATAAAGCAAGGCAAAATTAACACTAGAAACGGAACAAAGCCTCACCTTAGTTTTCTTCTTGGTGGGGAAGTAGACTCTGAGGATTCAATAAAGATTATCAAAGTCACCTTTATGATGCCTTGATTCCCTACCAAGCAAGTGTTTATGATCAACTCTAGTCTAAACACCAACACACTAAAACTATCCCTCTAATCAAAACAAGATTAAAGTATTCTAAAGAGTTGCACACTTGAAAAATAGAATAAAACAAAAACGTACTTTAATTATGAAGTAGAAACCGGATAATCTCTGAATACACTTTCCTCCTCTGTGAAGGCAGTCTCGAGAATACAAGAGAGAAGATCCCCAACAGTAGGAACTCTGAAGCACTCCTCACTAATCTCTCATTTTCTAATAAACTTGTTCTTTAATCAAGATCCTTGTATCTGAAATATGGCTATGCTCTAATCATGGGATCTTGACTTTTCTCTAACCTGAACTGCGAGAGAGAGAAGGAATTACGTCTATTGATCTGGATTACGATTAAAGTTAGGGTTTCAGGATATGCACTTCTTTTCATGCCAGGATGAATCTGAAGCCCTTGGATCAGCAGGCTTGATTGGACCCGGACTAGATCGGCTCCCATGGGTCGGTTGTGGGGAGTCCTAAACTCGACACGCATTGGAATTTTCGAGTCTTGGCCAGTGCCGCCCAGGCCCGCTTTGGAAAGCGGGTGGGCCAGAACATGGCGAGGTGTCCTCTCTTCACATTTTGACCACGGAATTTACTCCATCCTTTTGATTTGGTCCTTTTCTTAGTTTCTCTATTTTCATATGACTCTGTTCCATTTGTTTTAGGTTCTCTGCAAAACTTTAAAGTATGCGCAAAACTCGTGGAATTCATTAGAAATAATAATATTTACGTAGCATTCATCCGTGTTTAAGAGCTTTCTATATATATAAAATTGGTCAATAACTACCGTCAATAGCGTGCCTGCCACTTAAACAGACATTGCCTTTACCCCTTCCATTTTGTACTCCTTCTCTACTCTAAGCCTCTTCTCCCATGGCCACATATAACCCCCATGACTATAAAAGGGGACTTGAGCCATCGGGGAGAAGCAGATTCTGGTTTCCCGACTCCCAACACACACTCACACGCATCACGGGGCAGAGAGGCTCACCACTCCCACTTGTACACGCCTCGAGTACGAGTCTTTGAGAGCTGAATGGTGCTGCACACACATTGCTTGATCGATTCTTTGCTGGCCAGTGGTATACGACCCTGACGGTTAGCGCGGTAGAGGCGGCCCTTCTTGTGTGACCACCGCCAGGTGGCTCGGCTTTCACCACCTCTCACAAATCAAGTATAGATGCGCTCGGGACTCTAGACTTCAGCGGCACCGACTCAGGGGCTCCCTCGTGGGATCACTTTACAAGGCGGGTGGGGCAGTGACGCCGATGTGTCCTTAACAGCAGGCTGGTGCCCCAACTGCAGGCGGATTGGGCTTCCGGCCGTGAGCCACAATATCTCGCGGCGGCCGATGCAGCACTAGCCGCCCGGCATTGCGGACTGCTTCCGTGCATTACAGGCCTGGTGACTCGAGGGCTCTTCCCATGACGTCACCTTCCTCCATCGCCCGACGTCGTCACGGCTGGGGCAGGGGGCAGCTCACCGCAGGGTTCTCGCAGCTACCGCCGAGATCCTGGGACTTGGCTCTTCCTCTGACACTGGCTTGACTCAGGGATGTCCGACTCCTCAAGTGCTAAGGTAACAGGCCTAAAGGCGGCCAAAACTTCCTTGAGTATATGTCACACCATGTTGTTTAATACCACGGCGTACCCGGCGAGGAGGAGTCCACCAGCACACCCCAGAGGCTGCAGCTCACTGAGCATGCATACCCAGCCCAGCCCAGATCCCACAGCCTCGAGGGCTTCGAGAGCCAAGCGAATCGCCGCAGGCATGAGGCACTCACCGCCCGAGGCTGACGACACCACCGAGCTCGAGCTTCGCGGGAAGAGCGCGCGGTGCGCATCGAGGGAAGCGAGCCTCGCCCGATCTTGGCAGGCGACCGAGCCTCAACGCCACATCCATCCCGCTCTTGCGCTGACCTCCCAGAGCAGGAGGCACCAGAGGCAGGTAGTCCATCAAGCTTGATTCTGATCCCTCATCGAGAAGGCTGGAAACGATAGGCTTCCGGCTTCCCCGCCTCAAGAGAAAGAACACAGGCCTCTTCCAACCGGGAGGCATGCAGTCGGCGAGAACCCATGACATACTGAACACCCTCGACTGATGATGGGCGGAGAAGCTTGAAGAAAGCAACACCGGCCGTCGGCGTCGGGATTTCACAGCGATAATAAATAGCGACGACGACATGCACGCTCCTCTGACAAGGAGGAGGCCCATTTGTTGACACTGTTATAGCATAATATTGATAGTCCAATTAACATGAAATAAGGGCTTAGATGAATATCAACATAGGTTTTATTGTTCAAACTTCACGAGGCCCGAGCAGGATAAAATGAGAAGAAACGTTGAGAAACTGGGAGTTTACATCCCATACGATGACAAAGGCTTTAACAGGCTGATAACTCAACTAAAATGTGGACTAAGCACTCTAGAGAAATGCGAGAAGACACCGAGGAGAAAGGGAAATCACGTTGTGATCTTGACTACTTGATCGCGGGGATCATCCACGGTATTTGCTTGGTGGAATTTTGTCGGCCTCGGACTATGTCGGTTTACCCGCAGGCCAACGGGGTTGTATCTACGGATTATTGAAGGTTGGACAGTCAAGATTTTGTTCATACTCAGGAGCTATATAACAAGACCACGACCCACAGGAGGCTAAACCCTAATTCGGAGTTCTAATTCATTACGGGTTTCCATTCTCATTCATATCAACTCGAGACCAAGTCCAACCAAGTCTGAATCAATAGCCTAGTTCATCTATTAAGAAGTAGTTGGCTACCTAGTTAGCTCAGGAAGTCAAGTTCATCTTGGATTCTTGATGATCAGAAATGTGAGGGCTTGATGATTCTCAGTAACTATCTCTTTATGTCAATCACACAATAGTATTATTAATTTGGAATACAATTGATATGACTTTTGTTCTATATATAATGATTATATTCTTAGTGATATGTGTATCCATGCATGCTATGATTATATATTTAGTTTGGTAAGTTTGTCATATATCTTATGCATGGAATCGTATAGCATCAC
Source organism: Hyparrhenia diplandra (assembly GCA_015847255.1). Classification (NCBI taxonomy): domain Eukaryota; kingdom Viridiplantae; phylum Streptophyta; class Magnoliopsida; order Poales; family Poaceae; genus Hyparrhenia; species Hyparrhenia diplandra. Next base: position 37,626 of record JADLZK010000600.1, on the reverse strand, counting down.
TTAGATGATAACTTAGTGGGTGATAAGCAATGTATTAAAGCGTGAGATTGTTTATACAGCGTTTATCTCTGATTACTTTCCCCGGTAAAGGGCGTGTGGTAGATCGCGGGGTAGCCAGGGCTTTGTTGAGTCCTTTGAATTCACTTCCCCTCAGAATGATAGGCCAAGTTGAACCGCAAAATACGGTGATGATCAAGTTTTACAGTAGCCAGTTGTCATTAGTAATGCTTACCATGTGTGAATGTATTGCAACCTTGCCATGATAGCTAGATGTATTTCACTAATTATAGTATTCATTGTATGATTAGGAGTAACTTAGTATTCTTTCTATTCTTTCTAAACCATGTTAACCAACTCCATATGATACTAGTGGCATACTATGATCTTAGACTTGGAGTGGTTATCAATTATTTAGTACTCTATATCTTGTGACTTATCTGTTATGAGTATTGTTTGATGCATCTGGCTACTGCATTATACAATGCAAGTGGATCTCATAAGTAAATCACAATCCTAAATTATTAAAACCTTCTCTCTCTTACTTTCCATAGGCTTCCCCTTCACGTGGTAAAATAAATCACGATACGGATAGACTCTGGGTGAAGTGCTACAATGAGTATTTCTATGCATTAAACTGCGGAATGCAAGTTCATCTTTATCAGGCCTTATCAAGAATACCACTTCGCATTTCTTAGGCGTTATTGCTAGGGTAGCGGACTAGTATGTAGGTAATGCTAGAAATGAGTGGTATACCTTGGGTACATATCCTTAGTGAGATCTTCCACTATGGATAATGATCTTGAGATTACACCCCACAACTAGCACCACCTAACCGCCTTTGTTGGGCTAGTGAGATTGAATTCCACATCAAGTACGACAAGTAGATAGATATCATATGTTTCTTTAGCCTTCTAATTTGGATGGAGTGTAAGAAATGTCAGCATTTCTGGCGGATTCTTGAGATTATTTAAAACCTAGATAGTGTTATTCCCCAACTAAGTTTGGTGCTGTTTCCTAACTTTCTAGTTTGAAAGAGGTGCTAACAAAAAACCTAAACACACATACATGGAATTAAGAGAGATCACTTACATACGCCAATGCATTGAGAACCCATTATCACATACTCAAACGGGGTTCAACCACATTTTTATTTGTTTTTTGATTTTATGCGGGGTAAATATATGAATTGGAACCATCTATAGATATTTTATGAAGATCACGAAAAATTGTCGGACAGGCGGGAGCAAACACCGGCATACATCTTACGAGACATGAGACCAACCCAGTTGGGACGTTGATTAAGTCGAGGTGACCTATCCTGAATTTGAGGCTATGGCTGCAAGACTAGCCGTGAGTTCTCGGCTCCTACCACGGTTTAACATTCTCTTTGGTCAGAAAGGTAGGGTTGGAGACAATGGTTTTGAACTCAGAAGCACAGGCTCGTGATATGGTACAAGCCAGCCAGTGCGGAAAGGCACATGAAGACACGAGTGCTGGATCTCGCACTTTACGGAGATTTGCGCGGTACTTTCACGATGAAGGGCATTAATCGAGAGAGCGCCATATTAGCCCGTCCTGCTTCCATTCTCACTTTGGGAAAGGCAAAGCAATGTCCTTCTGAAGAGAAGAACACAACTTAGGATTTATATTCCCTGACACTTCATAGGATTGCCTACAGGCAAGACAAATGCCTTAAGAGGGAAAGATATCAAGACTCTAATAGCAACATGATGAATGTCGAAGCGTTTCCAGAATACATTTGAGAATGTAAACATCATGGGATGGAGAGGTAGGCTGGCGATGCAAACTTTCTACCACGGGCTAGTTCACGGTGCTGGAAATGAGACAATGGATCTTTGCGGCGGGGAGGTGCTTTTCTTTATCACTTACACTAACGATGCTTTCTGAGAGCTTGTAGCCAGAAAATGGCTTCCAACCAAGGTTGGAATGAAGGCGTCAACTTATGAGAATGCACCGGTGAGGTAGATATGCTATCTGCTTGAGATGGACCTAATTATGAAGAAGCTCGGATGATCCTCAACCCAAGGCGGTCATGCAAATTCAAGATTCCGCATGACATTTGAAGATAATGAAACATAGGTACAACGGGGAATTGCCCAGAGATTGTGGAGGACATCAACTTCATCAATAACAAGCAACAATAATTTTAGTCCTCAACGGAATCAACGTTGGAACCAACGAGGGGCCCAACTACGAGGCAACTACCAAGGTAATAACCAAGGTGGCTGGCAATACTTATCAGCAGCTTCAGCCAGAGACCTTGTTCTTAACCAAGGTAAAACTATGGAGAATACGTCTAGAAAGATGGTTTTAATGATAAAGCTCTAGAACTTATCAATGCTAGAATGGAAAGCTTTCTTGACTGGTAAAAACCGGCATAGCTTTAATAAGATGATAGAATCACGATTTCTCGACACGCAACCACGTTTCCACTAACCACACACGGAGTAAGATTAGGGCAGTAGGAAGAGGGTAGAATCTTGCAAATCTTGTCGACATCTTTAATCAGTCCATATTACTTAAAGAGACACCGAGAGTGGTTGGATGACTCGATGCCACCCAAGAAGAAGATCCGGGAAGGCCGGTCATTACGATCCGGATAGGACCACACAGCCGACAGCAGCTCTGCTTCTTGACTTGGCGTGAACATAATGCAGGTAATTTAGCAGAAAATTCATGGTGAGCCACTTTTTGTATACAACCACACATTTGGCGGATGGAGTCACTATGCTATCCCAAGGGATACCCGAAGGCGATGTGTGGGGAATTGAAACTCTTGGAACTTCACGGTCGTGGAAGCAGGAGGGCGAAGATCAACGATCATGCTTGATGGAAGCCATTCTGAGCTCGGCTAAAGGTATCATCTGGCAAGCGATGCGAAGATTTGTTTAACTTATCGAGGAGAAAGGAGGATTCGGCTTCAGAACAAAACATACTTGAAGGCAGTATTGAGGTGAAACTCCCTATGTACGGCCGGACCCGCGATCGTGGAAAGCGGAGAGAGCGAAAGATCCAGCGATCATACTTACATTGACAATTCTGACTGACTAAAGAAAGCTATCATCTCTGTGGCTTGTTGATGCTTGTTTCAACATACGAGAGGAGAAAGGAGAAGTTCAGCTTCAAGAACAAAACACATACCTCTCTTTGTCACCCACAATGGTCTTACTCATGTATACGCGAGGAGCACAAAGATCGAGACCTACAACAAGAATAGAAGAAAAGAATCGGAATAGATACAAGAAGGCGCGACTCACAAAAGGTAATGATGATTGCGAGGTAAGTTCTGAAATGACCATCTGCTTTGAGACATCACCAGTAGCCCCACTTCAAGCAAGATGATCAATTACTCTACTTGCTCGCATGCTCTATTAATTATTTAATCTTCAACAACATTTTTGATATGAGGTTTTGGCATCAACCTAATGGCAAAGTAACATATGAACAATTATTTGGGAAATTGCTGCTTCACAAGCCAACATTTGTGCGGCTGCCAGATGGCAGGACCAATCATATTGGTTTCGAAGGAATTGAAAAACTGCAGTCAAGATCATGGCCACTATGTTCTCATGACTTTATAGTCCATGGACATGAGAGAGGTCAAAGAAAGATCCTCCCATCAGTGCTAGGGAGACAGATTTCCTCAACACTACACTTGTATCTCTACATCCATCTGAGGAGAGATACTTCCAGGAGTTCCCTCTGAGAGAAAATGCAGTGTATTTTAATAGTATAATAATTATGAGAAACCCCGAGGGAAGCAGTGCGACAAATGGAGGCGATTAAAGACTTCGGGGAGATGAGAAGGTAAGAGTGAAGGGTTCACTTGCATGGAACATCCATGGAGAAAAGAAGAATCCAACCATTCCGGAGAAGAGTCCACCGGCTAAGCTAAAGTGGAGAAAGAAAAAAGACATCTCCCGGATCATCATCGGAAAGAGACAATAAGTCATCGGTGCCACCGATTGGCGACAACTTATATACAGGAGTAGTAAAGAAGCGAGAACTAGAAGTCGGTTCGGAGGACTCTAATCACCGATCCCTCGGCGAAAGGTAACTCGTGATTATCCATATTTAAATTTACATTTATTCTTTCCATATCATGTTTATCTTTTAGCATCTTATATCGCATTTGAAAACAACAAAAATATTTTGAGCTTTGTTTTGTGAAAACCATAAAGCCCATGCTAATAACTTCGGAGGCTTAATCACCCTCTAAAATATTTCTTTGTGGTGGCCTAAAAATAAAATAAAATGCATAAGTACTTTATCTTTTCTTTTCTATAAAAATAAAAAAAAAAATCAAAAATATGTATCCCGGGCAACTCAAAGCAATGTGGCTAACTAATGTTATCAAGTTCCACTAGCTTTGTTGTCTATTTGAGATTTGCGGGATTTTTGAAAGGAGAAGAGGACATGTTAGGCGCCACCTTGTAAGCCAACTACCTCAACTTCTACATCATCAACAACCACACTTCAATTGGGGAGTGCACCCATGATTATCTGATAAGTATCCCTCTATTATAGTATTAATATTATAAGTTAAATATTTGGTTTGCTATAGAGTTTTGTTAAGAGTCTAGTTTTATAAAGTCTAGTTGTTTAACGAGTCTTTTGTTAGAGTGAATAAAATGATCAAGAGAGAGTGTACACTTGTTTGCTTTGCTCAACTAAAAGCGAACCCCCAAAATGCATGTCAACATGGAGATGATGAATAGTTGCTCCGCCGTAATACTTTTAATTACCTAGCTTTCAAGCTTGGTTCTCTTGAGCTCCATTGCAAAATTACTTTTACTTGAGATTTACTCTAAACACAGAAACACATGGGTTGTAAATGCTTGCTCTAAAGTCCTAGGTAATTGGTAACCATATGCAGGATATTGCATCTCGAGGATTATTACCAAAGAGATTTGGGTTGTAGATTAAAAAGAGAGAATAAAGGGAGATGAAAAATGGACAAATTGTCTCTCTGGTGAGATAGAGCCTACCTCCCTAAGAAAAAAGAAATAAAAACTCAAGGAGAGTTAAGCAAATGGACAAGTGTGAAAACAATGGGTACTTAGATGCTTGCCTCTCCATAGAAAAGAAAAAATAAAGAAAGAGAAAGAGAATCACGACCCAAGTTCTCACAAAGTTTCCGATTCCAGGGAATGATTCCTCGAGGAGCAAAAGTAGCTTTTCCCTCATTCATTCCATACCTTACTATATTTCTACCACACATTCTATCCACCATACATTTTCCACTTGAGTGGGTGTGAGCTGTTGACTTGGATCAAATATGCTTAGTAAGTAAATATAGTTTCTCTACTTATAAGCTCGGATATAAAGCCTTGAATATAGGAGAAAGAAGGCATAGTGTTAACTCTTTGCCTTGATCCCAAAATACTACATATTATGAGAAAGGCAACACAACCTTATTGCCAGAGGATCACACAAATACACAAACAGAGATTAAGAGAATCATGCTAGGAACTTTTTGAGTTTTACATTTTAAAAACCGGCAAAAACTCAGGAAGACGGAGTTGAACAAAAGAGTTTGAGATATAGTGCTCGACTTGAAATTTGTTCTATCTTTCGATTGCCAAGATTGAAAGGTTATAAGCCCCAAAAAGGTAAAAGGTAATATGGATGAGTTGAAGGTTAAAAAGTTTGTTTCTGGAGAGAAATTTTGTTTGAAAGCATGTGCTCTTGGGTGGCTGAGATGTTACTGGCAACTCTGATCCAAGTAGTTAATATATAATAATATCATGTGTCTTGCTAGGGACTAGCAAGAGGTAAGCCACAGGGCTTGTTGACACTGTTATATATAATATTATTGAAGTCAATTAACTGAGAAATAAGGCTTAAGATGAATATCAACATAAGTCTAGAGGTCTAACTAACATATTTCCCACGAGTTTTGCTATTCCATGACTTTCACGGGTGAGCAGATAGCAGAGAAGCGGTGAGAAACCTGAGTTTACATCCCATACGATGACAAGACTTAGCAGGTGAAGTAACTCGACCCAAAGTAGTTAAAACACTCACAGAGAATGCAGAGGAAAATCGTTGTGATCTTGACCCACAGCGTCGCGGGATCATCCACAGCGGCATAGGTGGTTGGCCTCGATTTCCATGCGGTTGCCCACCCAGGCCTTGAGAGTTAATATCTACCAGTTATTGAATGTCGGTTTGATCCAAGGTCTGTTCACTTCAGCAAGGGGCACTGCCGAAGACCACTGACCCAGGCTAGCCTAATTAGGTTCTAAAATTCATTACAGTTCATTCTCATTCCTTATCAACTCAGGACCAAGTCGACTCAAGTCTAGATCAATAGCCCTAGTTCATCATATTAAGTAGTTAATACCTAGATGACTCTAGAGAGGAAGTCAGTTTAATATTGGATTCTGATGATCAGAAGTAAGCGAGGCAGATAGGATTCTGGTGACTTCCTCTCATCCAAATAAATGAAGTATTATTGTTGGAATACCAAATTGATATGACTTTGTTCTATATAATGATTATATTCTTAGTGATAATATCCATAAATACTATGATTATATATTTAGTTTAGTGTGAGTTTGTCTTATATCTTATGCGTAAGAATCGTATAGCATCCACTAGATGATCACTATGTGATAAGCAATGTGTAAACGTGGTGTTTATACAGCATTTCTCTGCGATTACTACATTCAGGGCGTGTGTTAGATAGCGGGAGTGGCAAGGGCCTGTTGGTCCTTTGAGTCCACCCTCAGAATGATAGGCCAAGTTGAGCCATAATTACGGTGATGATCAGGTTTAGATGTAGTTGTTGGTAATGTATATATTTACCAACCCATGATAGCTAGATGTGTTGCACCTAATTATAGTATTCATTGGCATATGATTCAAGATAACTTAGGAATATTCTTTTTCTGACTACTTCAGCCATGTTAATAGCTTATGATACCCAATGCTATGATCTTAGACTTGGGTAGTTATCAATTATTCAATTATCTTTTCTCCTTGTTCATATCTGTTATGAGTATTGTTTGATGCATATGGCTACTCTGCATTACTACAGCTGCAAAGGTAGGATCTCATAAGTAAATCACAATCTAAATTGTCGGACACCCCTATCTCTCTTGCTTTCCAGACTTCCTTCACATTAGGTAAAATAATATAATCTGATACACAGGGATAGACTCACAGGAATTATACAATGGTATTTCTATCACGTAAAACTGCCGAGATACCAAGTTCATCTTTTATCAAGGGCCTTATCAAATACTTTTTCTTAGGGCGTTATTGCTGGTGACGGACTAGTATGTAGGTAATGCCTAGAAATGAGTGGTATGCAGCAATTTTACATATCCTTGGTAGAGATTAACTCACTGCTGGATAATGATCTTGAGATTACACCCCACAACTAACAGCTAACTTCGCTGTTGGGCCAGTGAGATTAATTCCACATCAGGTAAACAAGTAGATAGATACCGCCTTATATATTTCTTTTCGCCTTCCTAGCAGATGGTGTGAAATATGACAGGCAGGAGGAGTGAGGCGACAAGCTGCCGTTCTCCACGAGGCTCGCGACTGCTGAGCTCGGGCGAACGGCGGGGAGTCCACTCGGACGGAGGCGCCATGGAAGTGCGGCCTTACTTAGTTCCCCCAAAGCGCTTCCAGCGCTTCAGGCCCTCCGTCAAAAGTACAATGAGGAGACGGACCCCAGTGCTCGGCACAAAGACTACCATAGTGTCAGAAATGGGAGGCAACGATGAAAACAACTAAGCTAAATCAACCTCCCCTGTACTGTGAAACTTGCTTGGTCGTGGCTCGAGCATTTGCTGGGTCATAAATGGTGGCCAGGCCTCAGCGACATCTTATTCGGCAACTTCCGGGGGACTTACTCCCGCCAATGACACATGGGACCTCATTTTATAGCATTGAGCAATCTGTAGCGACTAATAAAAGGCGTTTCTCAAGCTCTGCTCTACGCCAAGATCTGCATCCTTCACATGCATTTCTTGAGACACTCATCTCAGGCATCACTTAAGCCAAGGCAGGTGAAGGCTCTCGACCTGCACAAATCAGCCGAGGCGGCCGAAGGCTATTTCCGCAGATCTCCACGGCACCACACAGCAGGAAGCCAGAGGTGCGGAGGGATCGGCGTCGCGTCCCAAGAAAAAAGAAACAAGTGGCGCGCCCTTATGAATGACTTCATGGCGGTAGCGCATGAAGAAGCTGGGCGCCAAGGCGCTTCAAACGCCCCAAGGACTACTCAGAAGAAGCTCGAGCTCCCCGCCCAAATCCATGAAGGTCCGGGCCAGCACAAGCTCATGACCGCAGAACCTCCCAGAGTCGTCACGTGCAACACTTCTGCACGAGTGGTGGACGGGCGCCGCGCACAAGCGTAACCCATCGACGAGCCCGACCCAGCGTGCAAATATGATGTCTTTCTTCAGAGTGATGCGCGGCTAACGTTGTTCGAGGGCCGCCAGCGCATGAGTCCGCACCGCCAAGCTCCTCGCCGCGAGGTCCTCTTCATCGAGCCCGCGACTTCCCACTCGGTGGTCCGAGGCGCCAGATTACCTTCGGCGCATGATCACCCCGCAATATCCTCACCAGACGGCCTCGCCGGCTGTCATCCCATTTATCAGCACGCGCCGATAAAACATGGACTCGCGTGCGCCTCCCAACCTCCCATCGACACCCGCGAGCTCATCACTAGAGCTGGCCCGCCGACCGACCCCATCCAGCGGCAAAGCCGGAACAGCTCCCGCTCTAAGTGACTGATCTCCCCGCCACCCCCCCGGGCCACCAGCAACTTCTCCGCAGTGACGCCACCCTCGAGGTGCCCCGCACAGAGCCGCAGACACGCCCGCTGGGCCACTGCCACGGTCTCATGCAGTCGTGTCTAATCAGACACGTGATCGCTCACACGATCCTCAAAGCCGAAGGGCGTGATCACAACCCACCTTCGAGCATTGACCCGGTAGTCAGTGAGTGCCGTGGCGCACACTGGACGCCTTCATCGAAGCCCGAGAAGTCATCCTCAGAGATGCTCGTTAAAGTCCACAGATTTTAGATTCTGCAACGAAGCCAAGAAGTGCAGCGGCCATCCAGCAGAAGGTATGCAAGCGAAGCCATTCAAGTAGCCTTAGAGCAAAGAAAAATCTTTGTTTAACGATAATGCCAAGACTCCGCAAAGGGGCTCTGTTTGGTGAGGAAGCAATCGTCCAAAGATCAAAGCCAGTCACCCCCACATAGGAAAGCAGTTTCAGCCATTTCTCCTCACAACCTCTAACATTGTGAAATTATGAAAACCCCCTGAGATAAGTCTTCAGTGGGGCGCCTTCAGGAAGTCGCCAAGCACTCTAAACATCAAGCCCGTGCCAGTCAGTAAAGGGCGCCGCTCGGCGCCGATGATATGGGTGGTGTGCAACGCCGAGGAAAGTCAGATAAGCTCTTAGCGGCGGGCTTTGCTAAGGAGGTGCTTCATCCCAGGAAAGGGAGCAGCCAACCCCGTGGCTAGTTAGAAGAAGAATGGGGAAAATGGAGAGAAATAGTAGTGTTGATTATACAAGTCGCAAACTTAGTCAAGGCATGCCCCAGGATGCACTCGCTTTGCCACGACGATCGACAAACGTGTGCTGGGACTCCCTCATAGAAGGTGCGAGACACTCTGCTTTTCTTGACGCCACTCGCAACCACGGATCGCGAATGAGCGAACGAGCCCGATCGGTTTCGCAACTCCTTCTATCACACTTCAGGCAGCTCACGCGCGTGGCGATACAGACTCGAAAGTAGCCAATTTCGGCGCGCCACCTTCCGCAGGTGCGTAGTCTCTCAGAGCTTCTCGAGACGGCAGCTGGAAGCATGCGTCGATGACATACGTCGAGTCGAGATTGAAAGCAGCACCGAGAGCTCATCCCCGAGCCTCGAGCAAGTCTTCACTGAAGCTCATGCGAGTTTGAAGGTAGAAAGTCTGAACGCTTGCAGAAGACGCGTCGTCCCACGTCCCTCGAGAGAAATGCTCAAGCTTCAGGTGTCCGCGAGCAATGAGCAACCCGTGATTAAGGCTATCTCGAAAACACGGGCCCCATCATCAAAATGCTACTGAAGAGGCGTAAAGCAGCACTTGAGACAGCCTCGCCGCGCAGCCGAGTTCCATAGCTCGGCCTCTAGTGGCGCGCCTTCCGCTACACAAGGCGAAGAGGCCCAGAGCGTCGCCTGACCGACCGGCGAGGCACGGGCCGGCGCTTGACCACGAAAGAGCTCTTGTCCAACCCGTCGCATCTACGCCCGCCATAAAGCGAGGATGAGCCAATGTTACTCTACATCTCGGCCACCTCGAGGTCGCCACACGGTGTCGTGGTAAGCGCCGCAGGAGGAAGGACATGCACGCCGGCGTCACGATTGTCCTGGGCCTACTACATGGCGAGGGTCCTCTCCGGAACACCATTGGGCAGACGCGGAGTACCGCGCGCCTCCGAGCTTTCGCCTGAGGCGCCTGTCGATCGCGCGCCACGCAAGCTACGCCCACTTCACTTCCAACGCAGTGCACCCGAGTGCACCGTCGTCCAAGTCCGGCTCGGCGATCAGACGCAGCCTTCCAGGCCGCGCGCGACATAAGCCAAGTGGGGTGTCGAGGCTCATGCGGGGTCGGACATCTCTGCGCCACTGAGATGCCGCATGTCAAGTCCCGTAAGCTCACGGGCCGCGGCCGAGACGTGACGACCGCCTAAGCCGTACTACCCATAGCTAGGACCGTGACGGCGATCGCCGCATAATGTCAGTCCCGTGAACGGACTCAGATTTGCCACTGAAGCTTCCTAAGACTCGAGGTCGAGGGACTCAAGCTCGTCGCCGACCAAAGCCACAAGGAGAAGCCCATTCGATCACTCGAGGATGATCAATACTCACTGTGAAACTGCCTTGAGAACTCGAGGAGCACTTGACCCGCCCAGTTCAAAGCACATCCACCGCTTGATACAATGGCGCCGACGTCCCGCCAAGCCTCGCTCCGACTGAAGCTGGGTCCTCCGCAGTGTTTAGCCCATTGTTGACACCCCGCATAATATTTTAGTCAATTAACATGAAATAAGGGCTTAAGATGAATATCAACATAAGTCTAGGGGTCTAACTAACATATTTTCACGAGTTTTGGTATTCTATAACTTTGCAGGGACTAAACAATAAGCGTATAAGACGGTGAGAATCAAAGAGTTTACATCTTTATACGATGGCAAGACTTGGCCAGGTAGAATCAACTCAATCCAAAACCGGACTAAAACATTCTAGAAGACACCCGAGAAGACACTAGAGAAACGAGACACAGTGTGGCTCGGACCCCTCGGCGACGCCGAGATTCATCTCTGGCGGCCGCTGTGGTGGGTCCCACCTGTCGCCCCCGATTTCATGTCGGTTTACCACCAGGCCTTGAGGTTGTATCTACATTATTTTGAAGGCTCGGTTTTGATCCAAGGGTCCCCTGTTCACCGAGGCCTGAGAGGAAGACCATCTCACCTCGACCCCGGGCCAAACCCTAATTCATTTGGGACTAAACCACCCAGCCCACTCCAAGTCCAAGTCTAGTTCTAAGCCTAGTTCATCATATTAGAAGTAGTTAGCCACCTAGATAGCTCTAGAGGTGGTCAAGTTCATCTTGGATTCGATAGTCAAGAAGTAGCTGAGCGGAGTTTCTCGTGGCTTCTCTCTTGTATCCAATCAAAAGTATATTTGTTGGAATACAATTGGATATGACTTTGTTCTATATAATGATTTATATTCTTAGTGATATGTATCCATGCATGCTATGATTATATATTTAGTTTAGTGAGTTTGTCTTATATCTTATGCATGGAATCGTTATAGCATCCACTTAGATGATCACTTAGTGGGTGATAAGCAATGTAAACGTGGTGTTTATATTAACGTTTATCTGCGATGCACCCTACATTCCGGGCGTGTGGTAGATCGCGGAGTGACAAATCCTATTGAGTCCTTTGGAGTCCACCCTCAATGATAGGCCAAGTTGAGCCATAATTACGGTGATGATCAAGTTTAGGTCGCTGGTTGTCATTGGTAATGCTTACCATGAGTAGATGTAATGCAACCTTGCCATGATAGCTAGATGTATTTGCACTAATTAGTATTCATTGACATATGATTAGGATATCTTAGGAATATTCTTTCTATTCTTTCTAAACCATGTTAATAGCTCATATGATACTAGTGGCATACCATGATCTTAGACTTGGGTAGTTATCATTTATTATTTATCTTTATCTTGTGACTTATCTGTTATGAGTATTGTTTGGTGCATATGGCTACTCACGCATTATACAACCGCAAGTGGATCTCATAAGTAAATCACAACCTAAATCATTAGCCACCTCTATCTCTCTTACTTTCCATAGACTTTTCCCTTCCCTTGTGGTAAAATAAATACGATACTGGATAGACTCCCTAAGTGAAGTGCTATAGTGGTATTCCTATCAAATGCGCTTTAAGGAATACCAAAGTTCATCTTTTGTCGAGGCCTTATCAAAGAATACCATACCCGCATTTCTTAGAGCGTTATTGCTAGGGTGATAGACTAGTATGTAGGTAATGCCTAGAAATGAGTGGTATACCCTTGAGTACATATCCTAGTGAGATTAACTCCACTTTATTGATAATGATGCTTGAGATTACACCCACAACTAACACCACCTAACTCCGCCTTTGTTGGATCGTGAGATTAATTCCACACTCAAGCTAACATGATTAGATAGATACCATATATATATTTCTTTTTGCCTTCCTAATTTGGATCGTGTTAGAAATATCAACACCCATGACCATACATCCCCTCAATCCGACTTGAGGGTGAGGGCTCGAACTCACGCGCGGATCCGGCCAAAAGCGCCTTTACAGGCCGCGTTTCCTCGACAAGGTCGAAACCCCACCAGAGCTCGAGGCTTGTCGATGGAGGTCGACCTCGTCGGCAGGGTCTTCGCCATCCGAGCTGGAAAGCCCCAAGACCCGATCGGGCGGATTCCCATCTGGGATGGGCGAGGGACGGCAAGCTTCCCACCGAGAAAGAGGAGGCTAGGCGCATCGCGCGAGCCAAGTCCTACATCATCATCGAGCACGAGCTCTACAAGGGCGGGCGCCGTCGGAGGAACTCGGTATCACCTTTCGAGAGAGGCGAGAGATCATAAAAGAGACACACGCGGGAGAATGCGGGCACCACGCGGCCACACGAGCTCGGTGGGCAAGGCCTTAGGTGGTTTCTCTTTGCCGGCGGCCGTCGCCGACTGTGTCGTATGCCGATTGCGAGGGTGCGATTCTTCGCGAAGCAAACGCATCTACCCGGGCCCTCCAAAGCGATCCCTATCACTTGGCCCTTCGCGGTGCAGGGGCTTCGACATGGTCGGCCCATTCACGAGGTCGCCCGGGGCTTCACGCACCTCCTCGCCGCCATCGACAAATTCACCAAGTGGATAGAGGTCAAGCCTATCTCGCGCATGCGGTCGCGGAGGCGGTCAAGTTCTTCACCGCATCGCTCCACCGTTTCGGCCCCGAACTCAATCATCAATCGGCCAACGGGACCAACTTCCACGAGGCGGATCTTCCTCGGCCGGTGCGGCGACTACGGCGTCCCGCGTGGATCAGGCGGTCGGCCACCCTAAGACTAGCTGGCGAGGTCGAAGCGGGCCAGGATGATCTCGCGGGACCGGCCGCGCATCTTCAAGCGACTAGAAAGTTTGGTGGACGATGGCTCGCCCGGGCCCCCCGCCGTATGGAGCCGCCCGGGACTACGCCCGGCGAGCCATGGGATGCACACCGTTCTTCCTCATCTTCGGATGCGAGGCCGTGCTCCCCCCGACCCCTCGAGTATGGCGCCCATGAGTTCGCGCCTCTGATGCCTCAGGCAGAACGGGGCTTCGCTCGAGGGCGCCCGCGTATCAACTCAAGAAGTCTCGCGGTCGTGTCTCGCACACTCCGGCCAAATACCCGGCGAATCGATCTTGGCCGCTACCACGACCGCCGATGACGAGGACGAGCTCGCCGGCGTGGCGACAAGTCCTACGGCGTCACCAGAAAGCCCAAGAGAAGCACAAGCTCTTGGCGCCTTGGGAAGGGATCCGTTCACCATCGCCGAGTTCTGACCGGGCTCATACAAGCTCAAAGGACTCGGGGGGCGAGCTCACTAACGCCGAACATCGGCCGACGTTGCTTTACCCTTAAATGTACCTTGTAAAATCGTTTTGAGAAGTATGAATAAAAAGCACACCTCGTTTCGATGCAAGATTTGTGCAAGCATTCGAACTCTCCCTCGTTTCCGCGGCCGTCAAGCAGCGGCCCCTCTGCTTCAATGAGGCCTGCCCTTGCTCGGGGGCTGAGGATGGGGCGCAGACCCCGTTTTTACAAACTCTTTTTCACAAAAACACCGACCCCGAGCTCTACACTCAACCCGGGTCCTTGTGGTCTACCTTGACCTCCCACTTGTCTTATACTCCTAAGTCCGCGTAATTCTTGGTTATGCAAAGTCGAATCGCCTTCGAAAGGCATAGCGCGGCGCCTATCGACCTCCGCCCCGCCCCGGCGAAGGCACGCTGCTATTTCCACCAGAACACGAGCTTGAAACCGAACAACTGAAGTTAAACACGCGGACAAGGAAAAGAAGACAACCCGTTGTTCCTCTTTGTTAGCACGAGTTAAGTTATAATTACACGTTGCCCGACCCTCGGGGGACTTTTCAACAAAAAAGGCCTTGCCTCGACCTATTCTACTCTGTGCGGCGGCTCTCGGCGGGCGCTCCCAGACAGGCGGGCCTTGAGTGGATCGGATCCTCCCCCTTCTCGGCCGTGGGCTCAAAAACCTCGAGCTCCTCAATAGCGAGCTCGAAGAGTTCTTCGCCATCTCCTCACCACCCCGCCTCGTGGCCACCGGTCGGTGGCATCCACCACCTTAGCGAGCCCTTGGCCACCACCTGGTGTCAATCTTGGGGTAGTGGGCGAGGACCGCGGCCCGATCGCCTTGTGGACGACGCGACGTAGCGTTTTTCCGTCACCGTCCCCCGGGACGACGGCGGCCCGATAGTCAGGTCGCCACCTCCTCAACGCCAAAGGGTGTCGCAGTGACCGCCTCAACGTCGAGGATGAATACGCTTGCTCCCGCCCAGCTCGGGCGGCGGCGGCCTCGGCGTCGATCACGACGGAACCCGGCGACCTCGGTCTCCTTAGCCTCGAGCGTCTCGTTCTTCATTGAGCTCGGTTGTGGTGGCCACGAGGTCACGCGCGTCCTTCGCTGCGGTACTCTCTTTTGTTTTGCGACTCGAGCTGCGTATGCTTCGTGGCGGCCTCCACGGAAGTGAGAGAGCTCTCCTTCTCCACGAGGTCGCGGGCCAGTCCCAATGACTTCTCCTTCTCGGCTGCAGGAAGACAGACAAATCAGAGAGTGAGGCTGAGCGGGGGAAATGAAACAGTAAGAGGCCACCGTTTGCATCAAAGCGCGTAAATATCTTCTGGGTCTCCCAATATGATTGGTTCTCGGCATCGAGCCGATGCCTCTCGCCTCAGCCCTAATAAAACCCATAGCTCGGCGGACTCCGATCATAAACTAAAACCCCGTCGATTGGGTCGATCGGCGCCCAACCTCGAAAATAAAACCAGAGAAGAGCTCGATGGCGGGGAACTCTTACACCACGAGCTCGTAGCCGGCGCTCTGCGCGGCGTCCCGCCGATTTGTCAGCGCTCCTCCGGCTTCGAAGCGGTGGCTCCCACGGCGCTCGGCCGGGAAAGCTCGAGCTCCTTGTCCCTCGGCATCTTCGCGCGAGCGCAGACTCCTCCTCCATCTTCGTGCTGCCGGCGATGTGCGAGGCCGATCTCCTCCCGAGGCCGGCAGCCATTGCGCCGGCCTTAGCGCAGCGGCCTAAGAACCTCCTCCACGGACCTCGCAGCGACGCGCTCCTCGGCCCGCTGGATATAGGCGGCGGCGTCCCCATCCACTCGCCCACCTCGGCGTGGGACATGTGCATCTGCCCGAACTGCAGCTCACACGCGTCCGAGGCTTCGACATTCGGTTGCCCCATAAGCTCCTCGGCCGGAGGTCGGTATGCCACCGCATAATTGTATCCCGTGATCGGCTCTCGGACTCTATGGAAAAAAGAAGTCGGCGTCACGGTTCACACAACCCCTAGCAAGGACACGAAAGAGACTACTCACTGACAACTCGATGGAGACACTTTCGTGCGGCGTCCCGGATAAGGCGGCATCACGATCTTCGTGGTCAACGGCGAGGCGGGGGACCTTCGGGAAGGCCGCCATGGCGGGATGGACTCGAGAGGCCTCGACCCCTCGCCACGGGGACCACCAAGGGGCGTGCCGGCCGAGAGACGCCCCGGCGTCGGCGGCACATCACCAAGACCACCGGCATGCGGCGCGTCGTTGGCGGCGTTCTCGACCTCGCCCGCCGTGGATCGGGCAGCTTCCGGCGGCGTAGATGCCGCGCGCCCAACGGCCCGACGAAATGTTGGCGACGCCGCCGCTCGCTGGCGAGAACCTCAGCGGCGCCGGCCTCCCACCGATCCAGCGACCGGACTCGGCATCCGGCCGTCGGTTGAACTCGAGGCCTGAAGGGCGTCGCCCTCTCGCCCTCTCGGTGGAGTCTTCGATGACCACCCTTGTTTGGTGCTTTTCCTCGCCCAAGAGCTCGAGGGGCGCGACAGAGGGCGCAATCACGCTCGCCCAGGTCTCTCCACCTCGCCAGATTGAACCTAACACCGTGGGTAGTGCTCGCGCACGGGGGCAGTCTTTCGAAGATGATTTGGCCTTTCATGCCGGGTCTTGACTCTCCACCTCCTCCTCCTCCCGAGGCCAGGGAGGCATCGATCGGAAGAAGCCGCGCCGGCGGGGAAGAGCCTTGACCCCAGAGCTCGAGGCCTCCCCGGGTCGTCCGGCGCCTGGGGGATTTGAGGTCCCAAGGGCTGGGCCACCCCGATTAAGGAAAAAAAAAAAGTCAACATCGCCCACAAAAAGGAAAAGCATGGCAGAAATGCCGCGGAAGAGCGAGCGAGGAACTTAGCTCAAATCGGCCATCCGCCTCTTCCTCTCCGCAGGTTCGAGCTCAGGACCCTTTCTCCTCGACAACGACCCGGCGAAGCGTGCCGGGTCAAGACGGACCGATCGGGCGTCGATCTTTCCGCCAGACGGACGGCAGCGGCCCAGACGACGACGTGCCTTGGCCCGAGGTCCTCGTCATCTCCCCGCCCGGCAGTATGGGCCGAACCCGTCTCCCGAGCCCGTGCTCGGGCGGCATCTGCGTCGCCTCCTGCGCCATTGTCCCGAGGACTCGGCGCCCCTCGGCAATGGCCGCCGGCACCGAGCAATGCCGAGGACGGGGCAATTCCGGTCCTCATCGAGGGGACGCCGACTCCGGAGAGGAGGTCCACCACGCCCAACCCGCACGCCACAAGGCCGGGTGAGACAATGGCGCACAAATCAAGCCACCAAGCGAAAACGAGGAGGAAGCGAACTCACCAAGTCCCTTGTCATGCGAGGGTAGCACGGCCGGAATGGGTTCAGCTGCCCGGCATGCTAAAGGGTTTCCACCCCTACGAACCCACCACTCGGCGTCGTCCTTAAGGAGGCCCGGTGCCGTCACCGTGCCCTCGAAGGGCTGCTCCTCCGTCATCTCCCCGTGATGCGGAGAGTTCGCCGCTTGAGAGGATGACGCGGCCGTGCTTTCGAGCCACCACAGAGCGATGATGAGGGGTTTCAGTTGAGCTCGGGCGTCGAAGAGGAGCGACCTTCTTGGCCACCTCCCTGATCCTCGGCGAAGATGTGATCGTGAGGGGTCTCCCTCTATATCTTGTCCGACCGAGAACACACGTCCCGTAGTCGCGAACGGATGGGCGTCGTCGTTCTTGAGGTAGGGACCACTCGTCGCGCCACCAAAGATTGGACGAAGGCATGACAGTTTCGAACTGGCGTCTTCATCCCCGGGCGCAGCGGCTGGATGGTGACGCACCCGCTCGACGGGCGCGCTGCTCCATCGAAACCCAGCTGAATCTTGGCGAAGAAGAAGTGGGAGAGCTCCCAATTCACCTCGATCGCCACCCTCGCCTGAGGTGGTGAAGGCGGCGCGAGATGAAGAACCCGTTCGGGTTCGAGATGCCGGAGCCCGATGCCCCGATAGGAGAGGAGTGAGCGGAAGAGTCGGTGGAGGGACGCCGAGCCCTCTCGTGGAAGGAGGCGGAAATAGACATGACATACCCCCCTCGGCGGTCGGGAGCGTCGCTCCGTCGGCCGAGGCACGTCCACCCGAATGGCCTGGCCGGCGAAAGCCCGCCCGTCTTGGGCGCCGCCTCCTCAAGCATCTCCTTGGTCACCCCGCCGACGGCGCCGCGACCCCCGTGATCTCCTCCCCCGCCTCGCGGCGACGCTCGACAACTCGCGAAACATCCACTCTCACTCTCCCGCGAACGGTGGCGGGGAGGAAGCGGATCGATCGAAAGTCGAGAAGGCGGCGGCAGACTGTGGCGGCCGGGAGAAGAGAGAAACTAACCCGTCCAGGTTGCCCTTCGTTTATAGGGAGAGCTCAAGGCGGATGCGGCGAGGCGGCCGCCGGGATGGCCCACCACGCACCACGATCCCCCGGGCGGCCACGTGCCGCCATCGCGGGGGCAGCGGGCAAATCTTTGTAATGACGGTTACTTCGGCGCGAAGGTAGCGGTAACGTAACTCTCAACGGCTATTTTCCCAATGGCTCTTTTCAGAGGTAAATTCTGCCGACTCGTCGCCAACGGTCGTCTTCACCGAGAGATATCCCACGGCCAGCGGCTCACGTCGACGGAAATCTAGGTTCAGGTCGGCTCCCCATGAGCACGAGGGCCGCCCGGGAGACAACCCGAGCGAGGGTACGATGGGGAGCGGCACCGGCGATCGTGCCTCGAGCTCACGTGCATATCGGGGCTCCCCGGCACGCTTGAATTGCCCGGGGGATAACGAAACGACCTTAGGTTATCCTCCACGGTGGGGAGGCATCGAGCCCCGAGCCCCCTCACGGTCTCGGAACCATAGAGGTCGAACCCCTGGAACGTGAGGTCGGTCCGCAGCCCGACGGACGAACGAGCTCGTCGCGAAGGCGAGCTCGGGCCTCACTCAAGTCATCCGCTAGATAGCTCACCCAGAGCACCTTCGATTTTGGGGTCGGTAAATCGAGTTCGAGCTCACCCCTCCCTCGCAACGAGCCGAGCACGGGAGCGAACAAAAACGCAAATCATTTCAAGCCTCGCGAGGGCTTCCCGTTCTCGTGGGCCTCGAAACTACACCATGGTGCGCCGCGCACCCAACGAAAAGCTTGACTCGATTCCAACCACGACCTCCAACTCGACAAAAGCGCGCGAACGAAACCTCTCCCCTTCACGCTCGGGGGGCTCTTGTGGAATATGATATTCGGATATCCTTAACAAGGCCGGACTAAAACAAAAAGCCCATCGGGGATGGGCCCGGCCTATGAGCAAGCAAACAAGACATGCCCCACTCATCCTTGTACAAGCTCGAGCTCGACCCGTGGACGCCTCTCCTCTCTCGAATGAGCTCTCTCCGGGACGAGCTCCCGGGACACGAACACGAGCTCAACCCATCGGCTATTCTCCGCCTCGAACGAGCTCTCACGGATATGAGTCCTCCCGGCCCCGTGCGAGGCTCGGGCTCGAGGCTCGACTCGCGAGCACTCTCCGTCTCCGAACAAGCTCTCGGGCGTGAACGGTTCTCCCCCCCAACAAAAAGGCTCGTGCCACAATGTTGACCGACATGCGCCGCGGCTACCAGTCGGAAACCGCAGCCCTCACGGCGATATTCCGGAGAACAAAATCCCGGAGGCACGCCCGGGTATGGCTGTCGGTCGTCACGCCATGCCGCTGAGCCAACGGACAAATGCTACAGGACAAGCACGGCGTCGACGACGACTACCGAGCTCTCCCCTCAGGAGGCTCTCTTGTCCATGTTTTCCCGCAACCTATGACACCCGCATTTATGATCGGGCGGCGCCGCAAAGTCTGACCGCGGACGGCCGGGCGCTGCGGCCCGACGGGCCGACAAGACGTATTGTCGATGATTACGGCGCTCGGCGGGCTGTCCCCTCCCTCCCCCGACCACCGAGCCCGAGCTCGGCATCTAGGCGCGTGGGACATCGGAAACCGGAGCCGCCCCCTACAAGCTCTACGACGACCGGCCCAGGCCGGGGCCTGGCGAAGGGGGTGGTGGTGCGCACGCCCGCCGGTCCGGCGTGCCCCGCCACCGACGGCTGACATTTGCCTTTTACCCCTTCCATTTTGTACTCCTTCTCCTCCTAAGCCCTCTTCCCCATTGCCACCATGTAACCCCCTTGCGACTATAAAAGGGGACTTAGGCCATCGGGGAGAAGGCAAGTTCACTAGTTTCCCAGCTCCCAACACACACACTCACACACGCATCACAGAGACCCGAGAGCTCATCTCTCCCTCTCTCCCACTTGTCACGCCTCTGCATGAGTCTTTGAGCCCAGATAGTGCACACCTTTGGGTAAGGGTGCCCGATTTGCCCCGAACCAAGATAAATCTTGTGTCATTGTCCCTTGAGTTAGGCCATCGCCAGGCCATATATTAGCCCAATGTCGATTCGTGGACCGTGGTATACCTACCACGCGACAGAATGGCACGCCACGAAAGACTTTGAAATGACGATGTTAGCCGTGAAAGCCCGAATTTTTTAGGGGTATCCATGAGAACACGATATTTTATAATGGTATCCATGAAAAAGGCTCTTCATAATTAGTGGATCAGAGTCGTCCTGAGATTTGATCCTTCATGCATGGCCTCAACTTGGTCACTGAGCATGAAAGCTATGACGATTCTCGATTCATGGCTAGGTAGAAGTTCAGTAATAGTGACACTGAAATATAAATCATTGCAATTTCCATGTTGTTTCTTTTGCCTACAATATTGCCAGGACGACGTGCGTGACCATTGCCAACGACACGAATACCCCATGCATCGCGTAAGTAGTGCCTTATTATGCATACATACATGGAAGAGGAAAACATAAAGAGGAAGAGAATGCGTCGGAAGTTTCAATTCAGAGCATGGTATCTATCCAGTATGCGAGTATCGGAGTCATTGGGAGAAAAGAGCCTCTGCAGTTAGCCATACATTCATCGGTCGTCAGTCACAGTCCTCTACCCTTTCCCTGACATGTACAAACAGTCTAATGATGTGTGTTTGTATACTATTTTAGTTAATTTGCTTTATTGATGAAGCCGCAACCGTAAGATTGCATTGTTCAACACAAGCTGAGCTGCAGCAGCATCCAACACTAGTTAGAGGATCTCCCAGTGGAGGCCCCCAAATTAGGCCTTTAAATTTCTATTTGCATGCCAGGGATGAAAAAATAGAGGCCCAAGTTCACTTCAGACTCTAGTGCGACAAAAATAGAGGGCCCAACTTCAGACCCCATCTCTCATGGGCCCCGCCTATCAGCGAAAGGATGCCTAATACCAAGACAGCTCACAGCCGCTCTGCTTCCATCCTCTCCCCCGTTCCCCCAACGCGCTTTCCCCACATCCCCGTCATCGCCGCCTGCTGCACACTCTGTCCGTCACCCCTTGCCATGGCTAAGCTAGCGCTAGCGCTGCTCCTACTATTGGATGTGGCGGCGTCTTGGCACGGACCCATGACGTCCAGACAAGCGCAGGTGGTTTGGGGCTATGCCACCACTACGGGAAACTCAGCGGCTGCCGAGCGTACAACGTTTTACCGAATCAAGCTCTCGGCAAATCGCGTCTTCGCCAACGGCCATGCTCGCCAAAAAGGCCCCTCGACAAAGTCCTCTTTGCCGAGAGCGAAACACTCGCAAAGACTTACCTTCAGGAAAGCACATCTTTGCCGAGAACCAGCCCTCGGCGACGAAACAACCCTCGATAGAGGTCTGGCTAAACCTGACGCCGTCCATCACGTTGCCTTTGCCGAGGGACGGCGTTTGCCGCCGGGCAAAGAGTGACACCTTTGCCGAGATCCTCCACGAGACCTATCGCAAAGATATTCCTTTTTTTTTACGCCTAATTAGATCGGGAATCCTTCTAATTAACCAATTAAGAAGTTAAGCTCGTTGCTTTTTTTTATTTTACCAGAATTAGAGCCCGGTTCTATCCATTTATTCACTAGACCCAGAAAATCAGAATTTTTATGCAGAAAAATGACACCGCGTGGAATGCCACGTGTACTATCTTTGCCGAGAGCCCAAAGCAGGTCGCTCTCGGCAAAGGTGTTTTTTAACAAAACGACACTAGCTCGTGGAGCGCCACATGTCACAATGTTTGCCGAGAGTCACGTCTTTGCTGAGATCCTTCGACCGACCGTCCCGGTGAACTCTTATCTTTGCCGAGAGCCCAAGCAGGCGGCTCTCGGCAAAGAAAGTTTTTTGCCGAGGGCCTACCTAGGCTCTCGGCAAACATTTTCATATTTTTCTATTTTGGCTTCGCATTTTTTTCAATAGCCTTCTTACAGTACTTAGAGCTCCATGTTCAAGTTTGGAAATTTTTTTCAAACTTTTTACTATATTCCATGAATTTTCACCCTTGATTTGAATATCTTTTCAAAACTGAAATTTAAACTGCATGTCATTCAAATAATGGATCTAAATGATTGGAAAAATGATATTCTTGCTTGTGAGTATAACTTGAGGCCTCATCCATGGCCATGCCCTGGAATTCATACATCTTGTGCGCGAAACATGTCGACTCACCTTCGGGTGAATCGTTTTTTAAATTCTATGAAAAGCAAATGAAGTCCAAAAATCATAAAATTTGACGAAGTTGTTGTGATATCGCATGTGTACGCCTTGTGGTAAAAATTTGCAAAGGTTTAGTGCAAGTTTGGATCCCGGACTGCGAAACCTAGAGATCTCAACATGAGTTTTTGTTATCACATGAGATCTCAGCTTGGGAGGAGGTAAGAAGCACGGGAGGTTGTGGATTGGCGACAACATCATCGGCGGCTCCGCCCTCATACTAGCCGACGTCCCGAGCACGGAGGGGAGGAGGCTGACCCGCCGATACGACAACGGCCGGCGTGGTGATGGGTCGGGTCGGCGCCCTTGAGGTTTGCATTACTCGTCCGACATTGATCTTTACACGCCTTATTAAGTTTGGATTACTAAAACGCCCGGTTAAATGTTGCGTGGCTCAGATAGAAGAGGAATGGCGGCTTGATGAGGAGCAAGCCCAGCAGCTAGCGAGAGGAAAGGAGGCGCCGTGAGGAGGTGGAGGCCACCTGTATAAGGCAATGGCTGACAAGTTCGAGGAACTTACTAGGTTCCTTTGGACATCGTGGTTTTGGCTCGACAGCTACGCTCCTAGGTCCGGTCGCTCCACGTTGTTTCGACTCAGCATGTTCTGGGACTTTTTGTGAGTATGATAGCAAATAGTTCCGTTTCTGGTTTTCGCCTATTAAGTAATCGACTATAACACTTGCAACTTTGTCTCCTTTGCGCAGCCTAGATTGGCAGGTTCGAATCAGCCACCTGTAGCCGGTGAGCAAGTCATCCATTTGCTGGGAACTCAGTACCCACCTTTCCCGCCTCAAGGATGAATGTAAATTTCTTTTTTTCACTTTGTTTAGAGACTTGTGGTGAGACCATGAGACTTGTGAACCTGTGGTCACACTTTTAGACTTGTGGTGACTTTGTGGACGTGTGGACTTATGCACTCGTGGACATTTGGGATATGGATGTCTTATATGTGTTGTATGTGCACTTGTGGACTTGTCGTTAAGTTTTATGCGCCGGATGTGTCAAATATGTGATGAATGTGATATATATGTGTGTTCCGTGATTGAATGGAGGTGAAATATGTGATAAATGCCATATATGTGTCTATTTGTCAAGGTGGAAAGGAAAAAAATGGCAAATATCACATCCTTTGCCGAAGCGACTCTCGGCAAAGGAGTCTTTGTCGAAAGTAACAATTGCGGCTACCTTTCGACAATCCCGGAAAAATGGTCTGCTAGAAAATCCATTTCCCGATTTGCCGAGCATAGTTGCAACCGCACTTTCGGCAAAGACCGGGCTTTGCCGAAGCGTGGACATGTTGGGTGCTCGGCAAAGGTTTTGTTGCAAAAAAATAAATACAATTTCTTTGTCGAAAGGACATGCGGGTACTCGCAAAGTTCTTTTTGTAAAAAATTAAATACAGTTTCTTTGCGAAGCGTGGACATGTTGGGTGCTTCAGCAAAGTTTTTTTTTTTGCAAAAAAAAATAAATACAATTTCTTTGCCGAGAGCCCTAAATCACTTTGTAACTGCCGTTAACGGCCACTTTTATTTGATGAGAGCTAGTGGGGCCCCAAAGAAAGTCTTTTATCGAGTGTAAGCGGACCTCGATGCTCGGCAAAGGCTCTGCACTACGAAAAATTCCCGAACGGTCTTTGCCGACGGCAAGGTACACTTCCGCTCGGCAAAGCAGTTGCCGAGTGAGTACCGCCTTTGCAAAGGAGCAGCCTCCTATAGTGTACGGTGGCCGGTGGTGCGCCGTCGCCATCGGCGAGAGTGCCATTGCTCTGCTACAGTGAAATGCGCTTCTTCAGCGACCGTATCTGGCTGGTGCTTAGCATGTAGATTCTTCTCCCTTGGAGTGTTGCGTCCGGTTTTGGTGTCCGGTTTTTGGAGGAAGCGGTGGAGTTGTCTGCGGCGGCTGGTGCTTAGCATGTAGATTCTTCTCCCTTGGAGTGTTGCATCCGGTTTTTGGTGTCCGGTTTTTGGAGGAAGCGGTGGAGTTGTCTGCGGCGGACAGCTCAGGTGCAAGTGAAGCTCGGACGGCTCGGGTGCGGTGCCGACGGGGCTGCCGCCCTAGACCTCCGTCGTGCCGCTCAGCAAGAAGAAACCGACGAAGAAGAGAGGAGAGGAGAAAGTGGTGTGGGACCCACAAATGAGAGGGGGGATCCTATTTATGGGAGTTTGAAACTATAATTTGGGTGGGCGTAAAAAAATGAGGGCTCATTTAGGAGCTCCATCGGGGTTTTTTTTTTTTCAAACTCCTAAAATTTAGAAAGAGGGCCCAAGAAGGGCCGCTGGAGATGCTCTTACAACTGTGTGTGAGCTTCAACTTCAAGTTGGCTTTTCCCATGATACAACCAGGCGCCAGGATTGGGGGCAACTTGTCTTCTGTTTTTATAAGTAACCCGTCACGTACACATGAAAACAAGGAACACTAGTGCCAGCGAAAATCAGGGTTTGCTCGTCATGACAGATTGATAGATCAGGGGCCTCTAGCACGAGTAGCCATGCATTAAAGGGTTGTTTGCTTCGGACAACGCTGCCAGGCAGCTCCATCACAGACATGGAGAGAGATGCAGTACCTGGAACAGACGCGCGTTCCTGATGACTCATACTTTCAAGTGAGAAACAGAGCCTCACAGTGCGCACCATCGCAGGACGGCATACAACTTGATTTTGACTAACATAGGTGATGTCTCCTACTCTCAATCCACTAGCTTTCATGATCTACTAGACACCTATAGTCACACAAGGGGTGGACGCATATTTATAAGATTGGCAGATTTCGCATGAAGCTACAACAGGTATGGTACAAGTGTTCAAGACAAGAACAATGGAAGATTATTGGTAGCTGGTGCACTACTTCTGTACTTTTATTTTTTACTCTCCATTAATCCATATATGATAGATGCATGATCTGCGGTATCCTGCAGTACAAAATATTTTCAAAGAGTTTTGGCATTTCAATTCAATGGTCACGGTGGATAGTATCTTTCATAAATACTATGTACGTTTGAGAGGCAAGGGCTTGAGGGTACTTCCAAAAAATTTTGCTGAATTGAAGTAGATGGATTATACCGTGATCATTGACAGTTCATACTTTCATAAAAGCACCATAGCTCTGCATGCGCATGGTGTAATACAAGTCCAGTCACTCACTAGACCCATGGAATCATTAGAAAATATATTAAGAACCCTATCAAACGATTAGAACCACAATGTGATGAAGTGTTTTAAAGTTTTTCATAAGATTACAAGTGAGAAGCAGCAAAATCCTGGCTTCCGGTCCAGATTCACTAGAAGTGTTGTCCGCAGGGGAACAAAACAGTTTACCAAACAACCGAAACATTATCAAATTAAACTAGACATTCACGTGCTGAAACACTTACAACTTCCAGCAAGATGTTTTTCTCGTCTGCTTGGAGGTGGATGAGATGGACCTTGTGGCCACAACATGTGAAATCAACCACTACACCCATGGTTCTAGACTCGAGTAACATTTACAGACAAAGAAGGGGTGACCAAGCCTTTCACAGTTTCACCCATATTTACAGGACGATGGTTCGGTTCCATTAGGGAACCGTCGATGTTCTGATTCTTCAGTTTCAATAA
This sequence comes from Hyparrhenia diplandra, assembly GCA_015847255.1. Taxonomy (NCBI): domain Eukaryota; kingdom Viridiplantae; phylum Streptophyta; class Magnoliopsida; order Poales; family Poaceae; genus Hyparrhenia; species Hyparrhenia diplandra. Next base: position 11,234 of record JADLZK010000600.1, on the reverse strand, counting down.
AGCCTTTCATCTGCAGGAAGCCAGCGGTAAGCACTATAAGCAATTGGGGAATATATCTCATTTTTTTCATTAAGAGGAGTGAATTACAAGACGAGGCTATGAGAGAACCCTCATAGCACAAACTACAAACTACCAAGCTACCCGGACTAAACATATAGGAACAAGAAGAAGAAGAAAAGGAGAAAGAAGAGCGACTGCCCTCAACACCCAAGACCTACAACTATGTCGGCATTAAAAATACTCCCTCCATTACAAAATGTAGGGTGTATTGCAGTTTTGGGTTTTTAATTTTTTTGTTAGGCGTCTCATTCCAATCGAGGTGGGGGAGGTAGAGAGTTGTGCGGCTTTTAATAGTATGCATGAACCCAAAGCATTTGCATGCAAGATGTTTGTTACTCTATACAAGTTTGCATGCAGCCATACAAAATGTGGCGCATTAACCCACAGGTCGTGGCTTAACAAGCATTATTGCTCTTTCTTCCTTGTTATCTGTATTTCTTTGGTATCTGAGATATTGGCCTAGACGCCTTTACAAAAATGATAGAGGGAGTAAAACGCAAGAGTCGCCTGCAAATCAGACCAAGCCATATGGTGGCAAAGCATTCACCGTGATAAGACGAGCATCCAAAGCAGAATAACGGCAAAGCATCCGCCTACGAATCAAGCGGCAAAGCATCCACCAATGAACCGAGCGACCACGACGGCCAAGCATCCGTCAAGGAGAGGGTCAACGCGCGCTCTCGGCAGCAAGGTGTCCGCTAAGAATTCCACTGACGGCCAAGCATCAGTTGTGGAAGAAGCTAGAGACAACGACGACGACAAAGCATCCGTCTGGTAAAAGTCAGACGACGACCGCAAGGTCAAGAGCTGTAGGACAGACCCAAGCGATTAGAATGAAGGCACACACAGCTACAGCGATGAACTCCATTGGCAGCCAACGCTAGGAACCACACGGCCACAGCGGTAAGCACCACGAAGGACGAATGCCAAGGTGCCCATCAGTTTGACTGGCATATTGTTCCAGATGCCTCCTACTCACAATGAGCTTTTCTGTTCTTCGGTCATCCAAACTTCACTCTGTTTCTCCCATACTGTGTTGCACTGATTTGAAGCCACTCTCTAGCAGACACACACAAGGATACATACTTATAAGTAGGAGCCTTAGGCTCTCAGCGTCATATGACCTTTGTCAATTACCATTCATTATTTCAAATGCATACAACCATTATATTTGTTATCTACCAACCTGTCTAATTAATGAGAAAACCGGAACTATTTTCATGCAATCCTCTCATTTCTGAATCTAGAGAGTTAACTGCTTAGGTCCCTCTGAAATCTCAGGTTCATAATTAGAGGATTGGAGTCGTGAGGCCTGAAGTACCTCGCCTCAGTGGCCTCTGTCATATATATGGCCTCCCTGTCAGTCACTTCTCAGCATGAAAGCATGGCCTCTGTCCTTAGCAGCCTAGCTTGTTGTGCTACAAGAAAGCTCCTTCATGGCCTCAACTTATAAGTAGGAGCCTTAGGCTCTCAGCGTCATATGACGAGTCTTGATTCATGGCTAGTTAGAAGTTCATGAATAATGGGGACACTGAAATATAAATCTTCGCATGTAGTTTCTGTGCCTGCAATATCACCAGGACGACAGGCATTTGCGTTGGCAATGCAACGTCGCGAGAGGAGAGCCTCCGCAGCCAGCCATATATTCATCAGCCGTCGCTTAGTCCTCACACGTACATACAGTCTAATGTTGTACCAACATTGTTCAACGCACAAGCAGCCCTGCATCAGCATCCAGCACTACTTACAACCGTGTGAGCTTCAACTTCAAGTTTCCGGACCTTGAGGCCAGAACGTGCTGAAATCAACCACTAGACCTATGGACGAAACTACCAGGGTAACCAGTCATTTGACCGATATGTACATAATGGCAGTTTCCATCAGAGAACTGTCGGTGATTTGGTTCTACGGTTTCATCAAGTAGACGCCTTTCATGTGCAGGAAGCCAGCAGCCAAGCACCGAAAGAGTATCTCCAGGAGGACGAACACCAAGGTGCCCCATCGTTTCGACTGGAAGATGGCCTGGAGCAGTGATTCAACCGCCTCTGTTATGTACATAATAGCAACGGTTACTAAGAGGAAAAAAAAAAAACGCCTCTGATATGAACAATGTGAGATTGGTAGACAGTGCACTATTTCTGTACTTTATTTTTTCTCCATTAATCCATAGGTAATAGAAGCATGATCCGCTGGATCCTGTAGTACAGATGTTTTTTTTTAAGAGTCGTCTGGCATTTTAATTCAATGGTCATACTCATGCCTAATCTGGTTATAATGATTCTATTCAAGTGTGTGGTGGTTGCCTAACTGGACACACCATGCCCAACTACAGAGCTGTGGTACTTTTATCAAAGTAAGTTATATAATCCATCTACTTCAACATATCAAATGAAAAAAATATTATACCAAATTAAAAAAAGTGTTTTTGAGTTTTTCACAATATTACAAGTTAGAAACAGCAAGATCCTGGTTTTTCAAATTCAGTAAAAAATGATTTTTGCAGGAAAACAGAAACAGTTTAACAACAACGGAAACACTATCAAACTGGACCTTCACGTGGTGAAACATTTACAACTTACAGCAAGATGTTCTCCTCGTCTACTTGGAGGCGGATGAAATGGCCCTTGAGACCACAACATGCTGCAATCAAACACTAAACCCATGGTTCCAGAATCGTGTTGCATTTACAGATAAAACAGGGTTACCAGGCCTTTCACCAATTACCAGGCCTTTCACCAATATTTACAGGACGTCAACTCTGTTCCATCAGAGAACTGTTGATGATTTGGTTCTACAGTTTCAAGTAGACGCCTTTCATGTGCAGGAAGCCAGCGGCCAAGCACCAAAAAGACTATCTCCACGAGGACAAACGCCAAGGTGCCCCATCGTTTCGACTGAAAGATGGCCTGGAGCAGAGATTCAGTAACATCCACCTGAAAGACAAGGGAGGGTTTCCCGTATTATATGTTTAGCACTTTTTCCTAAGAAAATAATAAGGGTAAAATCTACAGCACAAGATTTGGTATGTGCAAGTGTTAGAACATAGTATAACAGATTTGGCAACACACGAGACATTTACCAGGTTGTTCTCAGGTGACCGCCAATAAAACCCTTGAATAAGGGTGGGGAACAGCTCACAAGCAGCTAGAACATAGACTATAAGCGCGTTCATGCCCATCCACTGGAATAGTACAAAGGGCTTCTTAATATGAATAACATCAACCTGCAAAATAGACAGAGCCTATGTGATAGGATGCATCTGAATCATTTTGGTAGTAGTAGGAAGTATTGCCTCCTAATAATCTAGTTTGTAACAATGCGATGCACAGGCATTATTATACAAACTAATGTAAGGGCAGAGATAGTCATAAGAAAACAGAGACTACAAAATATTGATATCAACAATACTACTGTTATTTAGCAATAAATATCTAGAAATGGTTCGGCACTTGCAATTTAACAAGCAAAATTGAGATATGGAGGCCAAAGAATATAAAACTTACTATGTAGTACAACAGCAGCAACAAGAACCCAGATACTCCTCCAGTGAGTAGCATGTAGCTCACTGTATACAAAGGCTTGCTGAAAGGCATGCCTTAAAACCAGCATATACATGTATGTGAGACCCAGAAACTGAAGGATTGGCTAAAATCGTAAAATTATGCATGACACATTCTTGTAAACATTCTTGTAAATTTGTGGTTACCTAATAATAGCACTAAAAACGCAGAGATCGTCAGCACCACAGAAGCTAGCAGCCAAATTAACATTCGCTGTGAATGATTCTGCAGCAGAAGCAAGGTTAATTTGAAAATGGCATTCAATTACACAATTTTATTTTGTTCAATACCAAATGGTTCCTATAGATAAGCATATGGCTTAGAAGACACTAGATTTCAAGTGGCATACCTTGCAATGAATTAAAACATGTCCAAAGAACAAACCAACAAAGCAAGTAACCGCAGCCATCAACGTACTGCAAAATCAAAATGGGATGTTACCCTGATTTTCCTTCAATAGATGTGCTTAGCTAACTTTGATTGAGGCAAGGAACAAAGTATGGTTCATGTAGGCTTAGATGTTTTTTTCTCCTTAAATGGACTGTATGTTTATTTTAATAGCAACAGATGAGAACAGAAGGTAGACATAACTACCTTAATAAACCCTCAGGATCAAATGGAGCCAGGCACCAATCTGGTGCATTCGGGGGAAGTGGTCCATAATCAGGAGAATTGATACTGCATTCCTATGGGATGAAATCAAAAGGAAAAGAAGATAAGTTACGGTTAGGATATGGTATTATGAAATGCCTGTCCTACAAAAATTTAACGACTTTTGAATCAAGAAGAGTAAAAATGAACATCGGTCCATTTCTTGAATAAAGACCTTTGTCCTTTTATAGACTGGGTTCTTGTATAGGTGATTTTCACCAAGCAAAACTCGATCAACCAAGCCAACTGCATTGCAAGGTGGTCCAAGACTACCTCTGACTCCACATTGGATCTGCAAAATACCAAAAACAAGTGCAACAAGGTAGGTATGATGATTAATAATTTGGCAGTATAAACAAAGGTGGTAGTGGAAAAGGCCTTTCAATTACTCAATGGATTATAATCACTTTTCTACCTGGTGGTTCCCATTGAACTGACACTAAGAAAACCAAATGATCTTTTCTAATTTACACTTCATCTAAAGTTCAAATTTCTAACTTCCACACATGATTACTGGCAGGGAACTAGTTCTAATTTTACTGGTAAGTGCCCAGGTTCTAATCCCTTTCCATCTTAAAAGGCAATTTTAGTTTAATTTCCCACATAAAAAGCAATGTCAACACAGTGAATGCTAAAATTTAAGTCTTAAAATACACCAACTAGTTTTGCAGATGTAAGTAAAAGGAAAAGCTAATTAATCAGTCAACACAAATGCTGTCAAAGCATAGTAGGTGGAAAAATACATCAACTGGAAATAGCTAAATTACAGCAGCTTGAGTACATGCCATCCTTTCAAACATATTACCACATTGTAATGATCATGTCATTAAAGCATTGAAAATTATATACAGTACAAAAAGCAGAATGATGCCTCACATAAAACAATTTTTCCACTGTAGAAAAAAAAAAATAAACTGAAGATTCTCTTCTTACCATCTTCGTTTCAATTGAATTGCTTGGTATTGAAAGGGTTGAATTGCTAGTTTGAATTTCAAATTCCCAGTTTGAAACATAAAGGCCAAATACCAAGGCAACATAAAAAGTACTGTTATAGTTATGGCCATGAACCTTCAGAAGATAAACAAATGTCAGTATTCTTATTTTGGTTTTCATAAAAACTCTGAGGTATATGTAGTACACCTATACTAAAAACTATTCTAAATTCTGGCTATACAGGTCAATGTAAACGCTGCAGTTTGAACATGATATAAGGACCGTTGGAAGTGACAGAGCCTCACACGCTCTCTCACACACACATAAAGTAATCACAAGGCCCCAGGTTTTTACCAAAATTCCCATCAAATCGAAGCATTAAATGTACCAAAAGACGCATGTCCGAAGTATGAAATTTAGGTAAATAAAAAAAAATTCTTGCACAGTTTAGATGTACGTTGTGAGACAATTCTTTTGAGCCTAGTTACCTCATGATAGGATAATATTTACCACAAAGAAACGAAAACGTGCTAAGATTTTTTTCTGTTCGCTACAGCACCTTTTTTTTCGGATCTAAACACAGTGCTGCTGCAATAGCTTACTGTTGTCATAACAGTCTACCGCTACTGACATAGTTGCAGGGTAAACCAGAAATACAAACTTGAACGCTAGAAGTCTACCAAAAGTTCCAGTGTTCACACTACTATTTGGTCTACTGCTACTGACATAGTTGCTGGCAAGCATCAGATGGTGATGGGTGGTGGTGCAAAGAGAGCACCATCGTGGTAGCCTCGGCATCAGATGGGAGTATACAGCTGATCAGACGACGACAACGACTCCCAACTCCCGAGGTCTCCCCTTCTTGCATTGGCTGCTGCATGCAATTCGGCGGGCAGCATTGGACACGATACGCGTGATGATCATGCATCCACAGACCGCGCTCGTCCCATCAGTCGTCAGCCGTCAGTCAAGCTGGTGCCCACACGCTGCCTCTCTCCCTAACGCCAGAAATACAAACTTGGTACCAAAGGAAGGCTAGAAGTCTACTAAAGGTCCAGTGTTCACACTACTGTTTAGCTACTTGATTTCCAGCCTTGCAAAAAGAAGTTGATATGAAGTTGCTTGCAAAAGAATATGAAGTTGCAGGAGTTCAAGCACAAGACTCCTCTGTCATGCACAAGACTCCTCTGTCATGCACCATCTATGTCAAAGCAATCATGACAGGGACTCAATCGGTACTCATGGCAGAGGCGGCCAAGATCAATGTTCTGCTGAATTTTAATGACACCAACTTCCTATCAGACTGCCAGAGTCTCTTGCATTTCCTCAATGCTGAAGATCAAGATCCACCGGAGTGGAGGATTAAACTCTTCACCCAGTTGTTTGCAAATTATGCAAATCCGCGTGGATCCAAGATCTTCAAAAGTAAGAGGAATCTCAACTACACTGCTAACTCTTTAGCCAAGCATGCTTTAATCAGCTCGGCTGATTCTAGTTTTCATTTTCAGCATGAGTGTTCCTATCTGCATCATGCACACCAGTGCCCTCTGAGCGCTGTTCGTGACTCTGTAAACATGCCTTATGTAAGGTTCATAGCAGCAGTGTGCTGCTGATAATAAATTATGTTTATTGTCAAAAAAAAGCCTGCATCAATAAAGGATAGCTATGGTAACAGATAACTACACAGGTTGTTCTGAGTTACTGGAAAGATAATTTGAAGGCAGAGTTCACTGTATTGAACCAGGGGAAACAACCATACTGAAGAGCTAGGGCAGAAGTTCAAGTGTACATTTCAAAATGGTAAAGAATTATCTGTAAGAAAATAAAAAAACATACAAACAAACTTTTCCCAAATTAAAATGCTGCACAGGGAGACTAACCACTCCATGAAGTATTTCTTCACAAATGATACAGGTGAATCCACCAAATTATTGTTGACAAGCCAAATCTCTGACATTGCTGCTACAAAGTATCCAATTGCTATCCTCTACGAGTACAACAGGCATGACAAGAATAAGAAATCCAAAGTTTCATTACTTGAAAAGAAAAGAAATGGAGTACACAAACTAGAAAAATAGGTTTGTTTTATTTATAACCTGCAGCACACCTAGCCATCGAATCTGATCCAAATCGACACCATAAGTTAATTTGTGACGTCCATGAATATATCCTCCTACAGGTAGAAAAGAACATAACAATCAGATCCAACCTGATAGGGACCCCACAAAATGGGTTGATGAGAGCTACTTGGCAAAAAACTAGTGATAAGCATAAAAGCATAACCTTGCAAAATCACACCCAATATGAAAAGTTTTAAAGCCCGAATTGCAGCCTTCTTAGTTGCAGTTGTCTTGTTTGGCATTTTCTGCAGTCCAACGTCTGCAACTGTCAGAGGTTATTTCTATTCTATAAAATGGTTAAATTGTGCTTTAAGGAAGATATACTAACAAACTGTATTCTGAGGGACAGAGCACAACAGATGTAGAGAGCAATGTTTGTTCTTAGCAAGTAGTAAAATGTAATGTGAAATCTTACATCATACATCATCTACAAAGTAACCATATTATTGTTTTTGGCATAGGGCCAGCCATAGAAATGGTTTACCGAATTTCAAGTCGATGAGGTAGCCAAAGTCAAACATATTTCACCAAGAATGTTTCAATAATCAATCTCTCTGGAAAGTAAGATATGTCTATGTCTGCAAGTATCTAGCCTTTGTACTCAGAAAAAAGCGTTGACTTCACCATTTGGCAATCGCAGAGCTCAACAAGCCCTCTCAAATTTCCCCTTCCATTTGAGGGGCAACTGAATAGCTCAACAAATGGGCCATATGGTGGAATCAATTCGCAGCCAGCAGCCAGTAGTAGTAGTTCAGCATACTTAATACTACCTTGAAGACGAGTGCGGCGGAGACGCCGATGATGAAGAGGAAGGCGGGCATGACGAAGTCCGCGACCGTAACCCCGAACCACGGCGCGTGGTTGATGCCCGGCCACGCCCCGCCAGCGTCGTCCGCGAGTATCATCATCTGCACACGCAACCAGAGTCCACCACGCTTGAATTTAGGACCCGCCGAGCAAAGAACCCAGCATGATCCGGATGGAATTTTTCACTCACGGCGACGGTGAAGCCGCGGAACACGTCCAGCGAGGCCACCCTCTCCGGCTTCCGTTGCTCCTCGGGCTGCGCCGCCGCAGCATCGAGAGGTGGATGCTGGGGGACGGAGGCTCAGTGTATGGGTGGATCTCTTCGGTCTGGGAGAGCAGGGGAAGGCGGCGGTCGGAGTCGTTACCGTCGCCGGCGATGGCGACGACGGTGGCTTCCATTTTTGGATCTTCTGGCACCGTGCCGGATTACAGTGTTGGGTTAAAGATAACTTAGTGTAACTGTGACTAATAAAATATTGTGCAAATTTAGACATCTCAGCTCTCGTAGCTCAGTTGGTTAGAGCACCCGTTTAGTAAGCGGGAGGTCTTGAGTTCGACTCTCAACGAGAGCAATTTGATTTTGTTCATTTGTTTTCTTTTTTGCACCCAATTTTTTCATCAGCTTCCTTTATTTTCTATCCATTTTTTTTTATCAATTTTGTTCATTTGTTTAATATCCATTTTTTTCAATTTTTGTCCATACTCCTACTTCTGTTTTCCATCCAGTTTTTTAAAATTCAATTCTTTTTATATGTTTTCTCTTGTTTTCCATCTATTTTCGTTTTCCTATCCATAGTCTTACATCCGCATTTGTTTGTTTTCTTTTTTCATGTCTGTTTTCTTTTCTTTTCTATCCATGAGAGCAATGTTTTTCTTTCTTTTTTCTATTTGTTCTCTTCATTCGGCATCTATTTTCTTTCTTATATCCGTGAGAGCACTATTTTTTGTTTTACATTTTAATTCAACTCTCCACGGAAACAGTTTATTCATTTGTTTTCTTTTTCCTATTCAATTTTTTTTTTCATCTAATTTATTTTCTAGCGTCTATTCCGTGAGAGCAAATTTTTCTATCAGCATTTCTTTTATTTATCACCATCTGGTTTTGATCCATCCTTTTCTAAGTTTCAAACAATTTTTCAACAATATTTTATTGGAATTTTCTAACTTGAGTGGAATTCATAAACAATATTTTGGTCCCTTCTCCATGTATTAGTTCCTTTCTAATTTTATACTATGATTTACCGTTCCATTTAGTTTTTTTCATTACATGAATAAAAGAAAACTATGATATGTTCCATAATTTAGAATTTGAGGCGGATTGGAACATTGACACTACTATTTTGGTGGAATTGACAAAACTAGTTATAATTCACCTTGATAAATACCAAATCGAATTTGGCATTGGGTGGTCTGGTCTTCACGGTAGTAGGTTTTCGAACAAAATAACTTGCTAAAAAACAAACAGAGATAACTAGTTGAAGAATCGGTGGGGTACCTAGCTTTTATACAGGCAAGGTTGGATGTGACCAAATAACGGGGAGAGAGACACCTTTGAATTCACGAAGACTTCGACTCGATACCCAAATGACCAAAAAAACACAAGCTGAGCTAGAGAGCGAGGCATCCGTGATCGAAACTCGCAAAGCACCGAATTAGTGGATCCCAAAGGAATCTCTTCACAAGTCGAAGAAGAACAAGGAAGGATAAGAGTTTGACTAAAAGTCTGCAGGCAGCCTGGTCGCAATATCATTAGAGTTATCTCAATAATCAAAAGTTCTTTGCGCCTTAGACGCGCACGCAGTATTTATACTAGGAACAACCCCCTAACTAGGTGTGAACACGAAAACAAAATAGATACGACGCTAATGTAAAGGGCTCCACGAGATGAGCTTCTAAGGTGTAGAGGTCGAGAAGCAACCAACAGGTCAATGAAGTGGCCGGTGTGCTGGGAGGTTGGCAAGGTGGTCGATGAGGTCGTTGAGGAGGTCGGTGACATGGTCAGAGAGGTTGAGGAGGATGTCAATGTTGGGCATGGTCATATCACACCTATTCTGATATGCTATTATAATTATGTGGCTCCTCGAGATACGCCAAGTTCTATGAGGCTATTTAGATCCCGCCTCGCCAAACAACTAGGCGCGGGCAAAGATCCTCGACCCTAGGCACTCAAAACCCAACGCGTGAGAATCATGTCTAGTAAGCAAGTCTTCTAGATAGCACAACCAAATAGGCCCTACGTTTAGCGGTGTCATGGACAATGGTAAGACAACCACCCCACATGGCTTTTTTGTATGGACCCAGACACCCCTACCTCTTTCTCCCACCTTTGTCCCGCTTCCTATCAAGTGACCTTACAGGCTCCAATGATGTTCACGGAACTCTAACATGTTGATCACCAACCTTATCTCTCCACTCGACCCGGCACCATTCCTCCCATGCAACTGTGAGGAACTCGCCTAGATAGAAGATCGACCACGGAGGAATTGTCCCCAACCCTCACGAAGATCACTGCGTGCCCACCCCTCGTGGACCCAAGCGCGTGCTACCGAACTGAAAGAGAAGTAGCAAGCGTTGCAATTCCTCCCCTGCTCCCTTATAGCATGTGTACAATAATTAGCTTATAGCCAAGCAAGTGCTAACATGGAGGAGAGAAGGGAGAGAGCTTGGCTCTTAATAATTTTGTAACGAGTGAGAGCTATTTTTTAGGGTCGGTGATAAGCCATGTTTTGTTTGCCCCTAAGTCAGCTCCTTAGGACCTACTAGTATAATAAGAATATACCAGAGAGTATTATGGCAAGAGCGCACATAAATCACTTATATTTTGCCAATGCAAATGTGTTACCAAGAACATTCCTTAGTAATACAAATAAATTTTTTTTCTTACTTCTAAAATGGTATTGGCACATTGGCAAACTTCCACTGTGGTTTCTCAATAGCAGGCAATAACAACAAAAAAAGCATAAGAAAGATGAAATCAAATTATTACAAACATTGGGGGCTAGTTGCCTGGGAGCCTTTCCTTCAATGAAATTGCTAGAAATTTGCTTAGTCATGGACAGGCATGACTACCACAGTAAATAACCACCCCTTTCAAATAGACTTC
>JADLZK010000599.1:0-98295 GCA_015847255.1 Hyparrhenia diplandra | reverse complement strand
CAATCTTACATGGTTTCCAATTTATGCAGGTCGTTGCTGTTGGTGAATGTGGTTTGATTATGACAGACTTCAATTCTGTCCGAAGATGTGCAAAAGAAGTATATAGTCTTGTTCTCATATGCACACAGATTGGCATTTGATCTATTCATTTTCTGAGTGATTCAGAGTGATTTATTTTGTGTTAGGTACTTTGAGAAACAATTTGAGTTGGCTGAAGCAGTCAAACTGCCAATGTTTCTTCACATGCGTGCTGCTGGTGAAGACTTCTGTGAAATCATGACACGAAATTTGCACAGGTAGCATATAATCTGCATTCCATAGGTGGTGTTCCTCAATGATGCCCTGCTGGATACGCTCTCTTGTTTCTAGTGAAACAGTTGAAAGTACACTGGTTGGAGTTACCTATGTTTCAGTTCACTTGTTATGTTTTATAACTATGCCCTGATCTCTGTGTCTGTTTTTCTCTTTGGCAGATTCTGGTGGGGTTACACATTCCTTCACTGACTCAGCAGAAGATCGACAAGCTGCTTTCTTTGAGAAGATGTTTATAGGTAAAATCTTTTACGTGACAACAAAAATCTGCATGTCTTGCAACATGATAACTTCAGACTCAGTAAAGACAGTCAATTAAACACTTCAAGTAGTCACAACAAGCTATTCCAAACTCTGATGTAATTCCTCTTTGTGATTCAGTTCCGTGTTGACGATTTCCATTTGGATGTTCACAACTGAAGGAACTGTAGAATTTGATATTCTGTCATTTCATTATCTTCCAGTTGGGTCAGATAATTGTGAATCATGGTTGCAGGTGTTAATGGCTGCTCTCTGAAAACTAATGAAAATCTTGAGGTTCTACTGAGGCATTCCTGTTGAGAGGTTGATGATAGAAACTGATTCTCCATATTGTGATATAAGAAATACTCATGCTGGAAGCCAATATGTAAAATCTGTCTGGCCATCCAAGAAGAAAGAAAAGTAATGAACCAGATTCAACAGTAAAAGGTCGAATGAGCCTTGTTTAGTCAGGTAAGTTGCAACAGTTCCATCAATTCTTAAGTTTCTCCTGCTCGGTATAGACTGGTTTCTGAGCTTTTAACTATGATAACTGCTTTCCTATGTAGAGATTATTTTGCTTCTCGTTATTCTCACATGCCATTCTCTGTAGAAACATCCAGCACTCAACCTTAGCTCATGCCGCGCCCTCCTCTTCCAAAGAGACTAAACAAGAAACATGTACACTGAAATTTGCTTATTTCTATCCTGGATCCAGCTGATGGCAGGTGCTGATAATTTCAGTTTTGTGCTTTGTTCCGCTGTTAGTGTGACGCTCGTGAACTGAACTTGTCAGCCTTATATGTCACACTCAAATTTTGTGCACATGAATTTTGCAGAAAAGGTGGCTCATGACTCACTCCAACTATCGATTTCAGGCAAGTTCTTGAGAGGTAGTAGCTGGATGCAAAGGAATTTCTGACATAGAAGGCCTGCAAGGTAGAACTCTAGTACCACAACACATGCAAGGTAAGAGATAACTTTGTTTCCAACTTTCGAGAATTTTGCGCTGGTTATCAGTAGCTCAGAGGAAACAACAACCCATGTTTCTCAAATGCTTACAGCGGATATATCATATTGCTTATTTTTCAAGCTCCAGCTCTGTGAGAGTGATTATTTCCATTAGTGGTCTCTTTAGTGGATGTGAACAATGGATCTGCTTAACCTTGCAGCGCTCTTCTTTCCTCAGGATCTTGATGCATCTGCGAATGCACACAGCTTTGAGAGAGTGAGTACTACCGCAAATCCCAGGATAGCTGATGGCAGAGTGTTTCTAGTGGGTGGAGTGTTTCCCTTCCAATTGATGTTTTGGTTTTCACGCTTTCTCTTTGTTAAGACTTCCAATATCCCCTCAGGAAACATACTTTCTGAGGTCGCTATACTTTTAGTACCCTCACTGCCAAATTTTGCCATGTCCCATGAACCTGATGACATGTCAGAGGCGCATTCTGCCTGTACAACCATTGAAGTTACATCTTTGCAAATATCAATTGACATAGCTACAACTTCAATTGATTACATCTTTCAAATATCAATTGAAAATAGTTTTAGCTGCCTCCCATATTGCTCCGAAGTTCATTTTGATGACCTAACAAATAAATCCCGCAACGCTTCCGACCAGCACACTCTGAACGAAAATGAACATTTTGAAAAGGATCAGTTTACAGCAAGCGGAAGCTGCCACGATTACAATTCCAGATCAGTAATTTCTCTTTGCAAGAATTCCATACACACACAAACACAGCAGTCCCTGGGCATCCTAATACATATCGATCACGTATATATATATATGCATCAAATGCAATGAATCCTCGCTTCACAGCATCACTTGTGTCCATTTTGCTCCGACCAGTAAAACTTGAATTTGAATGCAGGTAGAATTTAGAAGTCAGTACAGCACATTTATAATCCGTGGCTCCTATACTTATCAATAAGTTGCAGTTGTCTGCATAGTTTGCTCTCGTCCACTCCTGCTTCGAGATACCTCCTGAAGAACTGCCTGCTTCCGATCTCGCATCAGATGCGCCTGAATGCGGTTTCTTCCTGCTACAGTGCCTGGCACAGTACTAGGCGAAAGCAGGTGAGTGGATTCTGTTCCGCGCTAAGCCGAAGCGGCCGCCCTTCCAGTTCCTGCATTTGCCATTCCATAACCATGTCAACCGCACTGCAACAGCAAGACCAAGGTGAGCTCAAGTAACACCATGAGCTATGAAGGTTACGCAATCAAGTAAATCACAATCACTTGTTCTGACAGGCTACTTGGACGAAGTGCAACAAGCAGCTATGCATTGTGCAGTCAGCACACATCATCATTTCACTACTCATATATCCAGCAACCTTGTATTGTGCTCTAATTTGATGATTCAATTTTAGAAGTGCCCATATCAGGCCACACATAGGCAATGCTGTTGCAACGAGGTGGCATTTTCATATATCTACAGCTAGTAAAGAGATGTAATGGACACAGGCCACAGCATTGCCTCTAGATGAAGACAGAACAAACCACTCCCATCCAAGAGCCTCCAATGCAGCCTGTGCATCCTCTGCAGTCCTGAAAGGAGACGAAACCCGAGGCCCTCTGGAGCAGCCCGTGCGTCACGCTCAAAAGATGACCCTGACTGCCTCGAGAGCAAGCTCCAGCCCGACCCTCCAAAACACATTCCCCTCAGTGGCTGTCGGCACGCACTCACCCCCAGAGTTTGCCGGCATAAATCTTGCATGCAGCCATACCGTCACGCCTGCTGCGGCCACCCATGCAGTGACGGTTCTCCCTCTCTCCCACGCCGCGCGGCGCACCCTCTGGAGTAGTTCACCCTAGCGAAATCTCTCCCTCCCAGCAGCTGCATTTGTTTGAAGACAAATGTGCGCAGGAATCAGTGTCGGATCAGAGCAACACGCTTGCACATTCATGGGCAAGAGCAAGACAATTCTGTAGAAACGGAAAGGGACAGCTGATCCATTTCGCCGGTGTGGTACTTTACAGAGCGCCGAAATCGAACATCACGGATGGCCTTGGCAGCCTCCTCGGCGGTGCCATGGCAGTGACGAAGGCGAAGCCTCGCTCCTGTTGGTGACCTTGTCATAGATTATCTGCAGCAATTGGAACCGAAATCAGCCATGAAACGATGATACGTACTTCGTGCTCGGCAATTGTTTCAGGAAGCATTCCAGAGAGAGAGGATTTGTTGGCTTTGGGAAGCAGCACGGGAGTACCTGCGCGTCATACGGAAACCCACTGCCGGCCTCAGCGCGAAGACCTTTTGCTAGCGCTCCTCCCCGGCCAATATAGGTATAGGGCAGGTTACCGACGAAGAGCCACGCCCGCACTACGTCGCCGCGCGTCGGGCGGCTTCTGTGGCGGCGAGTACCAAGGCGCTGCGCGCTCCTCGCGGCCTCCTCGAGCGAAACCGGGATTCCTCTTCCTCACATCCAGAAGTACTCGTCGCCGGCCGAATCCTCGTCAGAAGGGAATTCCTACGCCAGCCGGCTGTAGCGGCGGCGACAGGCGGAGATAGGGCACTGGGCGCACCACGCAGCGCATGGCCAGCAAGCGCTCGACAGGCGATACCGTAGCGCTGCAGGCTCTGGAACCTCACGACGATGCAGGACTGGGGCGCACCACAAAAGCCCGCCGCGTACGTGGAGCAGTGCGGAAGGTGGCTGTGACAGCGGCGGTGGCGGCGGCGGCGGTGGCACATGGCTCCGGCGGAGAAGCCGAGGAAGGGCCGAGCAGGCAGAGTCTGGCAGAGTGGCGGTGGCGAGACCGCCTCTCGGCGCCGATCAATATCCTATCTATCACGCCATCACATGACTGAGGCCGTGCTGGGCCTGGCGGACTGGGCGTGAGTTTGTGGGCCTGGAAATGCGAAGGTGATAGGCCGAAGCCCATGTCAAGTACGGCGACAGGACTGTCAGCTAACAAAGCGGGCGACGGTGAATGATAGCGCGTACGCGTACGCCGCCGCATTCCGCGAGCGGCGCGGCGGCGGCGGCGCGGCCGCGTGGCCTCGATCCACGCGCTCATGGCCGGACCCTGCAAAGGACGCGTTGCTGGTGGCGCTCGAGTACGCGCTGCGTCTGGCTAGGACGATGAAACCGGCATGACGCCGCCGACGACTTGACGCGACACGGCCCGCTGCTCCACACTGCCTCGATGCCGCGGTCAGCCACATGAAAGTGCATGGAGGAGCGCGCCGCGATGCACGCCGGACATACAACTCAAGGCGCACAAGGTCGAGATGGAACTTGTGAGACGTCTTCATGCCTTCACTTACATAAGAATTACTAATCAGATCAGATGCTCTGATTTTTATTATTTTGTGCTGTACTAGCTAACAAACTGCATGATGCTTAACATGATTCCAAAGCGGCATAGAACTGCCGCACGGCCTGCTTTCGCCGCTCCACGAAGGTTGCTGCCGAAGGGATCTGCAAGGACACCTTCGTGGCGCTCGAGGAGTGTGTGGCGGCCACGGCAAAGAAGGACGACAACGGCGGCTCCGGCATGACGACGACGACGACGCGGCCGCTCCCCGCATGGATGCGGCGCCAACCTCAAGAGGTGTATGGAGAAGCATACCGAGTACTTTTTAACTCCCAGGCGCAGTAGGATTGGTGACAGGTCTTCTTCATTATTAGCAATATTACAGGCTGATGCAAAGGGGTTCTCGCCAATCTTAGAGCAACTTCCAAAAAGTTTAGCTAAAATTAGTAGCCAAACTCTATAGGTTAGCCGGTTGCTTTAATTTTTATTCATGGGAGTCCAAATCTTTTATGCTTTGATTGGACGGGTGGCCTTTGTACTTTTAGGACAACTTGAAAAATCCAGCGCGTGCTAAGGAGGATGAGTAGGAATATCAATACAAGTTGCTGAGGAATATCATTACAAAAATTTGGAATATCATTTGTGGTTTTATTCTTGAATGATAAAAGGCTTATTGGGATATTCACGATCCAATATGAATTATATGTGCAAAATATCACTTTTTGTCAGTGGCTTGCTTTATTAATAAAAAGTTCTTCAAGACTAACTTAAATTTGACTACGTCTCACACAAATAATATAAGACGTAGTGATCGAACTTGGGGTAAAAAATGCTCGAATGACTTTACAATTTGGGGTGGAGGAGTACTATCTTATAATTGATCTCAGACAAGTCCATGTAGTGAAATGGCTAAAATTTCTATTTACAACTTAGAATGGGAAGGATATTGAGATAGATCGATTCAACTGTTGCAAGTATAATTATAACTTAATACTAAAAATGGCCCGCCATCCATACTTCTAGCGATAATTCAAGTCTGAGCTGACTAACACTTTGAGAGTCCAAGTGACATTGGGAATCTAAATGATGAATAACATTTAAGTCATTGAGTTTGGAAATGTGAGAAACCACACTTGAAGTAGATTTTATAGAAAGAATCATAAAAGTATACATATATCACTTTTCAATAAATATTTTTAGAAAAATAAGTAGTCGTAGGCTTTGAGAGACCCAGCTGATCGATTGTCCTAGAAAGCTACTGCTTTTCTAGGGATGGAGAGGGGTAATAACTTTTTAAAAGGTAAGAGCATGTCCATTTGACGAGTCAAAAGACTAGCGAAATTTATTGTTTTAGGCTACTACCAAAGCTGAGAGTTGATAACAAACTACTAGCAAGTAAATACGTGAAAGATAAATAAATGTAGCAGCTTCCGCAAGAATACGTAGAAAGGAGGGGAAGTGAAGGATGTGAATCCAAATGACCGATAGAGTCACGTATGTAGCCTGGTTTGGCGACGATTGCTAATAATAAGTAAATTCTAAATTTTTACAAACCATTTAACCATTCTCTCGACATGCTCTAACCATGCATGTCTTTTTTTTTTTTTTTTAGAATATATAACTATATGCATGCTCAGGTAATAGCTTATTTAGCATATATTACAATGAAGCAAGATCTTACCTGAAGAGTGTTGTCTATTTCAATACCTAGTATTAAACAGCTCTGAGAAAAAGGTTCATATTCTACAGCTGATTATAACAGCATAAAAGTGGGATACTAAAAACCGATGTACCTTTACTGGTCAAAATAGTAAGTTGATTAAACAAAACACTCTGAATGTGGAAAATCTCTATTGAAAATTAAAGTTCTTGGTTGATGTTATTTAGAACAACATTTTTTTTATTTTATATGTACGCAAAACAAGAATGCTATGTTGGTGAGTTATTTTAAGAAAAAAAATACTGAAAACGTGTCCAGGGCCTTTCGACTGGTCAATGCATGATAAAGCTCAACATATCCAGGCACAATGCAATTATTGGGTAATTGGGCTCCGAAAGGCGCAAAAAGCCCTGAAGCCACATCGAAACCACGGGCCCACAAGGAATCACCCCTTATTGGAGACCAAACCTCCACGGCGCAGCGGCGGCGGCGGCGGGCGGACCTCTTTCTCCCCAAGAAGCACTCCCTGCCGCCACCGCGCGCTGCAGCCCCCATACTGCCTTCGCAGCCACCTCACCTCGCGTACAGATCGTATAGGCGGCAATGGCGTCCCCGAGCCCGCCGTGGAGCCCAGCTCGCACAAGAGACTTCACCTCCCACACCTGCCGCGGCGCCGCCCCGGCCGAAGCCGCCGCAACCGCAAGAGCCTGTCCCCGAATCGGAGGCGGAGAAGGTGAGAGGGAGGAAGGCGCCGAGAGGAGAGGAAGCGGGAGTCTGGCCTGCCTTCATGAAGGCGGGCGGCTGTAGGACACCTTCGAGGCGTGGGAGGAGTGCGTGGAGGCGGCGCAGAAGGACGGCGACGACATGGTCGAGAGCGCTGCCACGAGGTCACGGTCAACCTCAAGAACTGCATGGACGCGCACGCCGACTACTACGCGCCCGTGCTTAGGGCCGAGGAGGCCGTCAACGAGTACGCCGAGGCCGCCGCCGCTGCCGCTGCTGCGGCCGACGACGACGCGAAGGGCAAGGGAGGGAGCCGGCGACAGGTTCGGAATAAGGAAGAAGCCGTGCTCCAGACTGCTGCTTCCTCCCCGCCGGCCGACGGCGTGGGGAACGAGGCGGAGAATAAGGAAGAAGCCGTGCCCCAGACAACTGCTTCGCCATTTACCGGCCGCCGGCGAAGAAGCAGTTGCTGAGAAGGTTTGGAGGATAACTAACAATTGTTGTTGGGTTGGTTACTAGGTTCATAATACTAGTTCCTGAGGTTAATTTTGGTTCATAATACTAGTTCCTGAGGTTATTTTTGGTTCCCTTTGTGGGGAAATAAGGCTGTTGTTCGCGTAATTATTGACTTGTTGGACGTAAGGTTAATTTTTTGTTCCACTTTGTGGGGAAATAAGTCTGTTCTGCGCATAATTGTTGGGCACGCAATTTATACTGAAGAAGAAATTTTGATACTGTTACTTTGATTTTGGTGATGTTACCTGATGGTGTATGCTACTCTTTTCACTGAAGCCATTATGATTACTGTCTTACATCTTGCATTGAAATTACATAGCTCCCCTTTTCTGTGTTTGCAAAAAAAGAAAAAAACTTATTGCTGGGTGTGCATTACACAAATTAGCCTAGTAATTGCAATGTCCAAGAGTGATGTGTTGGTGTTGTTCTCCTGAACAAGCCTGACAAGATTAAATTTGGGAGTTTGATGCTCTTGCGAGCTCAAAGAGTGGTACTTTGAGTGAGACAATGCTGGGTAGGTCCAGGGAGAGATTTGCATTTTAGTAACTGTGGTGTTCTAAGCGGATATGGCCTCCCTGGTAACTTTGAAATTTTACCTTTGATCTGTGTAATATGCAGCAGTGACAGGATTGTTAAGCAAGTATATTTTGCAAATACTCTGACTTTAGAAGCATGTTTCAATGCTGGTGACCATTCTTCTGTATTCTTTTAATTGCTTTATTATTCAGCCGTATGGCTTGAGATGGACTGGGACTTTTTCATACCAGTAGCTTGTTTTGGGCTTATTGTACAGAAACAACCTATCGTAGAATGCCCTTAAGACTACAACCTTTCACGAAAATGGAAAATACCAAAATTTTTGGACTTTTCATTGTGGCATTGAAGTGGTGGTTCCGTGGTTGTGTTTGATTGATAAAGTTAGTTTGCAGTTTCATCTGAGATTGTGTGTTTATTTTATGCTTATTGTGGTTTATTTTTTATGCTTGTTTAGTTGGTGAGAGGCTATTAGCACCCACCTTTTGGAGCTTTCTTTTAAGCTTAACTGCAAATTTATCTCCCAGTTGAGATCGTTTCTTCACAAACACAGCTTTACTATTATTATATTCATGTTGGTCGAACCAGTGAGCTTTTTATGCAAAGTTCCAGTAATTTATTCCTTTAAGATACTCTTATTACTTCAGTTCCTGGAGATCCAAACATGTTATTTCACAGTTTTGTTTCAGTTGACTGAGACATTATGGCATACCAACAGGATTTTACAGTTTAGATTCAGGGTATATGCTTTGTCTGTTTCTATCTATTTTTTTCCTTCTTCAAATAACTGTCATGGGTATTCATCTTAATACCTTGTTTCCTCTCGCTGCAATTTCTTTTTAAAATTGGTGGATCAAGTTTAGTTATGTGATTTTGATTTGACTCTGCTACCTGTTGGTGACAGCCTGTTGGGCTTATTGTCTGAAACAACCGGTTGTAGAATTTACTAATAAGACTAAAAAACATATTTTGGTTGTGGTAGTAAAGTGGTGGTTGTTTGATTGGATTAACTGGTTGATTCCTTCAATCTGAGATGTGCTCATTAGGGACAGGATATCAGCGTCCAACCTTTCTGGAGTTTTTCTTACCCACATAATCATGTCCTAGTTGAGATGGTTTCTTCACAAATGCAGTTTAACTAGCCAGGATATTATATTGTTTTAAATACTGTCCTGTTTCAATATTGGTTGAACAGGAGCTTTTTAAGCAAAGTACAGCGATTTACTCAATGGAACAAGACTCATTACTTAAGCTCTGAGGTTCAAACATACTATTTCAAGTTTTTTTTTGGTGCTGAAAACATTACTGACAGTCAAAGTCCAACAAGGACTTTTACAGTTTAGACAACGAGCATAGGAAGAGGCGTGCCATGCGTGACTGGGCTAGTGTGGGGTCCCTTCTGACTCCATCAAACAACAGGATGTTTGTGACTTACAGTCTTTCACATCATCATGTATAAATATCTTTTCCATTTTTAGTGAAGATTCAAGGAATAGAACCATGGCAGGGGCTCTTGATTGGTTTTTCTGTGTCAGCCAACATATGCAGCAGTATGCCCTGTTTCAGGTAGTTCAGGCCTTTGATTGGTTTTTCTGAATATGATAAATTAGGGAAGCATGCCATGTTAAATTCATTATGTTCTGTTCTGCATCATATGTTTCATTCCTAGGCTCGTTGCTGATTTCATTCGATCAGGAATATGCAGCAATGACAGGAGTGTGTCAAGTCTATTAAGCAAGTATACTCTGACTGTAGAAGCATGCCTGTTTGAAATTGGAATGCTGGTGAGCATTCTTTTCATAATTGCTCTTAATTCTGTTGTGTGTGGCTTGAGACGGCCTGGGATTTGTCAGTACCATTAGCTTGTTTTAAGGCTTATTATTGTGCGGAAACAACCTGCTGTAGGATGTCCTAAGACAAAAAACTTCATCGAAAAATGACGAGACTGTATTTTCGTTGTGGCATTAAAGTGGTGGTTGTGTTCGATTGGATAAGCTAGTTTGCAGTTTCATTTGAGACTGATTTATGCCATGTTCAGTTAGCGTTCAAACCAACAGTTAGCGTCTTGTTACAACTCTGCATCAAACCAACTTGCGGTTTTTACATGCACAATGAAAGTGAAACAATGACAGCAGCTCGCCTTGGTTTGCATTGGTGCTGCTTCATCTCGCTGGGCAGTGAGCACTGTGCACCACACACACTGCACCCTGGAGCCAAGAATGAGTTGCCGTTCGTTCCTAGCTAGATAATTCGTCCTACCCTGGAGCCACCGCCAAGCGACGGCGAGGGCACTCTGCCCGCTCGCCGTCACGACTTGAGCAGGTCGCAGCAGCCCCGCGACGGCCCGCCGCCATCGCCATCGCCGCCCGCCATGTTCGCCAGCGACGAGAGAAGAAAGCGTCCGCCTGCCGGTCCTGCTGCATCAGCCTCGTCGTCGCAGCCTTCTTCGCCGTGCTGGCGGCAGCGCTGCCCTTGGTCTCGGTCCCTCCTGGGACGACGGCGTCGGGTCGCCGTCGCCGTCGCCGGCTCGGCCCGGGTGTTGAGCGGCCGCCGGTGCCTCGCGCCCCGGCGCAGCGCGTGCAGGTGCCGCGACTCGTGCATGTACGGCTGCGGCATGCACGCACGGCACAAGGATGAGGAAGAATAGTTCATTCAGCACAAAACAGCAAGCTCCGGCGATCGCTTGTTACCTTGCGGTTCCCGGAGATCCGGCGGTCCCTGCAGGCCACCTTGGCGCGCGCCAGGCGCCGCCGGAGGATGCCGTTGAACTGCTTCGCGTTCACGTACACCGGCTCGTCGGCGGCGATCGCCGGCGGCAGGAGCACCCTCCCGTGCTTCATCATTACAAATATATGGTGAAACGAGTCAGCCAGTTAACAAGGATTGATCGGTGTGAACGAATGAATGAAGAGGCTAGATATATATACGACGTACCAGAGCTTGGGCTCGGTAGAAGGGATGATAGTAGGTGGCGGCAGCGCCATAGCTCGGATGGTCAGCAATGGCGACGTTGTTGTTAAACACCTTCATCATAAGATTAGGACTAATGTCGATGTCTTATATTATAATTAAAATGAACTGGTACTCTTTTTACTCACCATGGATTGCCCAATGCCGAGCTCAAACAATGGCCATAATGGTGGTACTTGTGCGGCAGCTCCGGGTGCGCGGCGGCCATGGCGGCTGGCCCGCCGGGAGGCTCGTGGAATTTCAGCTCGTGTCGCCGCCGAGGGTCTGGATCATCTGAAGGTAAACCACCAAAGCGTACATCCGCATTGTTAGCTATGTGGCTGATGCTCTACTCTACAGCTGCTTTTTTTTTTTTCAGTTCCCACTTCAAACGCCCGTCCTATAGTAATAGTTTCTGTTCGGATTTCTTTCTCTAAACTTTGATTTTTTAGCTTGAAATTATATGTTAGCTTGAAATTTGACAATGAATGCGAAATTAGTATAGCTGGAGCCTGCAAGCTGCATGCCCTGTGAAAAGTGGGCATATGGAGGCCCGACCAGGCACCAACCTCACCACATATCCATCCCTGACGGACATGCATATGGAAACACAAATATTTAAGTTTCCTGGGACAAGGACCACACTGGCAAACGCTGCAGCAATGGTGCAGCCATTAACCCTGAACGTACGGCCGGCCGGCATTCAGAGCGGTCGCGGTCGGGCCAGGTACATTACATTACATGCACACCGGCGGCGGCAGGCAACAAGGACGATCGTCGGCAGCGTCCGCCGTCCGTACGTACTGGACCGGCAGATGCGAGTGCTAGGCTAGCTACCTAGCTCATCGACCGCCGGCGCGCCGGCCATCGGCGGCAGCAAAAGTCGAGACAGACGAGAAAGACGACCCACTTAGTATTCTTGTTTGTTTATTACCTGACGACAGGCTGATCGGAATCCTGGCCGCAGCGCACCCCCTGGTGATGGTGAGCGGCGACGGCCCACCAGGGCGCCGCGGTCGTGGCCGGGGCGGTGCCGTCGTCGGTGGTCGCCTGCTGGAAGCCGAGCCCGCCGTGGTCCTGGAAACTCATCGCTGCCTGTAAGAAAAGCAACAGCAACAGCTTGTTGGAACTACTGGTAATCATCATTCATTCAGTATATGATCGAGGAGCTAGCAGCAAACAAGAGATTGAGACTGGGAAATAACAAGTGTTGCTGGAAGCTCATTGCGGCCTCCACTGAAATTAAATCAATCAACAAGAATCAGAAACTGTATGTCTGAAAGCTAGCAATAGCTCATCGAACAGCTATTGCTACCTTCTTCTCTGTTCATGTTGCTTCCATGAGGAACACTCTGCACAGCTCGTGCAAATCAGATAGTAGGTAGGTCATAGGTGACCACAGCGCACCATCGAATGGGAAGACCAAGAAGGGAAACACTGTATATCTGAAAACTACCAAGCTGTCTTCCTGGCACAATGTAATGCTGAAATGCAATGTAATGTCTAATGTATGAGAATCACTTACACTCCTCATCACAGCTTGATGATGCTGCTGCAATGCCAAGACGACAACACTGTCCACTCTTGAAATCTAGTGACAGATGTATTGCTTTGAGTGAGTGCGCGCGCGTGTGCGTGTGTATGTGTATGCGACTACGAGCGACTCTGCAAGGCGAATGAGAGAGAGGCAGGCCGGCCGGGAGATCTGGGTCTAGGTTATAAGCTAGATAGCGTGACGCCACCACTGAATTGAATCGCCGTCCTTCCTTGTTGTTCAGAGAGATGTGAGCTAACTACACAGGGCAGCGCGAGGAGGAGGGGGGGCCATTATAACACTGTGATCGATGGAGCTGAGACGACAGCGGCAGGCATATAAATTTGGGCGCCAGGGAATGTAAATGCCGGCCGTTTTAGCAGGGCCCCGACCCCGACCCGGCCGGTCCTCGATCGATCTCAGTCGCTAGCTCTCTCCTTGTCCTATAGTTTCTCCGTGCATTCGTTCGATCCATCATAATCAGCGCGAGCCCAGCCCCAGCCTATCGTCGCTGAGTATATATATATATATGTATGTATGTTTAGCCTATATACGTAGAGAAGTACGAAATGATGTGGGATCGGAATGTGATGAATTTGTTACCGCACGGCTAGCGTCGACGTTACATTGGCAAAGACGTTACATTGAAAATGATGGTCCACGACTAAGTAAAATCTTTTGCTGATCATTTGGAGAAGAATGATAGAGAGGGGGAAAATCATCCCTTTTTAAGGGAACGCCGATCTCGTGCGGATTGTGCTGCTGCGGTGTGATTGTGGTTTTGTTTTGCTTTTTAATTCTCTCTTGATTTGTTTTTGAGTCATGGTTCGTATGTCATGCGCATGATTCCTCCTCCCTCCCTACCGTGCTCCGTTACCCGAAAGGGTAACTGCTCAAGCCCAACCAGGGACCGATAGAACTGTAGACTGCGTAGTGTGTGCGGAACTGCTCTCTCTCTCTCTATGTTCCAGCCAGCAGCCCAGGAATGCATGAGCAACAGAGCTCCGCTCCAGCTGTTACTGTTAGTTTGCAGATATAAGGCAAGGCAACTCTACGTCATGTACTACGTACTCCAGGCAAGAAGGAAATGTGAGTGACTGCTTGGGGTAGGTACCGGTTGGCTTGGTTAGCCCAGTACCCTTCCTACACGGACAAACCAAAACCCTCCATTCATTTCCGGTTCAGTAAAAACTCCTACAGATAAATCCTTTCCGTGTTCTCAAGGGTATAAACATGCATGCTTAACTGTTTCACAAGTGCTTTGAAGACAGTGGCGAAAGCCCCTTCTTCAGCATCGGCTTCATCTATATGTAGGGGTTAGTGTATAGTAGTACATAAACATGCTTAACTTTTATTTCAAAAGTCGTTTGTAGACAGTGGCGAAATTTCATCTGTTCACGACATCAAGATCGATCAGGCTCCCAAACTCTTGAGCGTGGTAAGTGGTAAAATTACAGTTAGCTGGTCTGCAAGCCTGCCTGTGACTCAGTGCAACTGGCTCACACTGTCAGTGCAACTGTGCAAAAAAAAAAAAAAAAAAAAAGGCAAGAGATGGATGTGACTGCTTGCCAGATTGCATTGGTTAGTTGGTGGTTATTAGCTCGGTCGTTCGACAGACAAAGACGCAAAATAAACTTCAGACCCTTCTGTCAAAAAAAAAAAAAATCAGACCAGAGTTTCATGCATTTCTGAATCAGCAGCAATAGGCTCAAATAAAATAATCCCTTCCTCAAAATTAGTGCAATTCAAGGATTTTTAAAAAAAATCACCAGAGTGCAGTTAAAAAAAATGTTAGCAATCCAGAATAAGATATTCTCATTGATTTCAAAGCCGGTGCATGGAATATAAAATGGACAATGGGCATCACAACTTTCAAGTTATTTTACTATTTTATGGGTCCCACCTACCCAATCATCTTTCTTCCTCGTTTTTTAATGAAGAAATGACACAATTCTCAATGGGCATTTCACACGGTTTCTAAATTGTTAAGGTTTCACCAGGTACCACTTTTTCCATCAACTGGTTCAGTTTCATAAAAATAAGTTTTTGATTTGCTACTGATAAAAAGATTGCAGACTCTCATTTTAACCGTGCTGCAGCCGAAAAATGAAGGAATAACGTTGGGCACACTAGAAATAAAACCGACGACGACTCTGCTCAAGTGATCCAAGTCTCTAAACTCCTCTTCCAACAACGTTCTAAGTTTACGGCGCCATATTCATGGCCTGGCCGGCTGTTATCTGACTAGCTAGTTAGTTGTGGTGACATGACGCTCAACGAGAGCTGGCCTACGACACTAGGATCTAGGGGTACTAGTACTTGTTGGTACCATGGTTTGTAGGGTAGAGGGGGTTAAAAAGCTCTCTGTCCTAGTCCTAGGTACAGTATGCAATGCTGTGCCCTAGGAGCTCAACTACCTTGTCTAGCTCTCAGGAATTTGCCTTGGTAGCAGCTCGATTGCATCCACACGTACTGTCGCAAAACCGGCAAAAAAGGATTGTTGTCTGTCGTTGGATCCCATGCAGCTACTAGAGAAGTACTTCAACTAATGACACAGTTTACAGTTATCGTTTGCAAAAAAAAAAAAGGAAAAAAAAAAATACGTCAGTGTGAATGGGCTTTAAAGTTTCGATTTGATTCCGAATAAACGTGTGATCCCGTCACACGAGTCGATTTACCAGATGCAGGACCCGAGGGCAAGTTGGGCTTCTGTTCGCCTTATTTGACATTAACCTGGCCCCTTTCATAAATCGTGCCACCATTAATCATTTCCAAACGTTCCCCAAAAAATAAGTTGTGTTGGGTGGTGGGACCCGTTTTCTTATTTTTTCTTAATAAAAAATCCGGTAAGACAAGAAATGTTCAAGGTTCAGTATATAAATTAAGTTTTCATTTCTTGACAAGGGTTTTGTTCGGCTTATTTGAACCCTATTTTTTTTCCTCTCACCTAAAACCAAAACCAAACTTTCTTTCCTATCCTGGCCTTCCTTAGTTTTTAGCAGATCGAGTTTCGCACAACAAATCCACTCCCCTCACACACCGAAATGTCAAAATGCCCTTCATTCTAACCGCTGCATCAGCCGAACAAACACACAGGCATACTAGACAGCACCGATGACAGACTCTGTTCTAGTGATCCAAGTCTCTAAACTCCTCTTCCAACAACGTTCTAAGTTTACGGCGCCATATTCATGGCCCGGCCGGCTGGCTGTTATCTGATGACTAGTTAGTTGTGGTGACATGACGCTCAACGAGAACCAACGAGACACTAGGATGATCTAGGGGTACTAGTACTTGTTGGTACCATGGTTTGTAGGGTAGGAGGGGTTGAAGCTCTCTGTCCTAGTCCTAGGTACAGTATGCAATGTGCCCTAGGAGCTCAACTACCTTGTCACTAGCTCTCAGCAATTGCCAATTGGTAGCAGCTGGATTTCATCCACACGTACTGTCGCAAAGCCGGCAAAGGATTGTCGTTGGATCCAATGCTGCTACTCGTAGTCCTTTACTTCAACTAACACAGTTATCCTTTGGAGGGAAAAAAAAAATTATAAACGTCAGTGTAAAATGCTACAGTGTTCCGTATGATTCTGAATAAACGTGTGTGATCCTGTACACGAGTCTCCTGGCCCAGACAAATCCGAGGGCAAGTTGGGCTTCTGTTCGCCTCATTTGGGCCTGGCCGCTTTCATACCTCAGATCAGATCAAAAAAGGCTTCCCCCAAAAAAATCAAATGATTCTGTGTTTGGGCCATGCGGCATCCTTTTACTTTTTTCTTAAAAATCCGGTAAGACAAGAAAGGAGCAAATTTTTTTTTTTTACAGCAAAGCAGCATAGTTTTTGTTTGTGCAACATGAAAAAAAGGGAGAATACAATGACTTGCATTTATTTCTCATCAATCAAAAGTTGAAAGATACTAGTGCTCCCGTTCCCAATATCCAATTCAAACTATATATTAAAAAAATATATATCGAATTCAAACTGGAACTTGATTCGATTCCACCACCACTACCGCAAAAGAGGTGGGCCGCGCCGGCTTCCGTTTCAACGTGGTGCGTCGGAATTTCGCTAGAATTAACGTGCATAGGCATACACTTTGTTTATAATCCTACCTCCTGTTCTAGTTTATAGACTACTCCACTAACTCTTAAAAAAAAAATGTACCCTAGAAAGACAGCACAAGCACGCCGCCGTGACTCGAGACAAATGGTTGACATTAGAGGGAGAAGAACAGAAGCGGGCATTCAGAAAATTTAGTAATTTTAACAAAATAAATTAAGAAAAATTTCTTAATTTTTTTGGTGTGAAAAAAACATAAATGTATAATTTGTTTTTTAACTAGAATTTAAAACAATTTTGAACATTCATCTTTCCGTTTGAACCAGGTAGGCTCCATGACCAACCAATTTTCGCTAGAGTTTTGGAGGAATCAGGTGCGCGAACGGCTTTCCCCGTTAAAAAACAGTGGGCCCAACAGTTCAGCGGACTCTGATAGTCGGGCCCAGCAGCCACTCGCAGTAAACAAGCCGTGAAGCCCAGTGTGCACTAGAAAAAAAAAAATACAAGACAGGCATAATCCCACGTGTCCGCGCGCGTCCCCATCCGTCGCCACGCACCCATCCCATCCGACGGTTCACCTTCGTCCATAGCCACAACGATCCACCCTCAGCCGTCCAAACCCCGCCTCGCCCCGTGACTCACCCTCTCCCGCCCAACCAAACCCCACTGCCAGCCCGACCCCACTGCGCCCTGTCCCCACATGTCATCATCCATCTTTGCCAAGATCCCCCGCCCGCGCTCCGTCTCGCCCCGCCGTCGGTCAGTGGCAGGGCCGGGGGGTGACGCGACGCGACCAGAAGAAAGCGAGGCGAGAGGCCCGACGCCACCGTCCGTCGATCAGCTTGCCTGCCCCGGCCACTGCCTCCCCCCTCACCTCCCTCCCCTCATCACCTTCCACGATCCCCTGGCCGTCGTCGTGTGCGCCTCTGCGCCTCTCCCTCCGATCCCCGAACGTGACCATGCCGGACTTCTTCCGATCCCCACCATGCGCTTCTTCTGACGCACGCCGGCCATCGCCGCCACCGGTTCCCAGCCATCCCAACCCCTCCCTGTTCCCCACACCAGCGCCGCCAGCCATGGCCTTGTCCTCGCCGATGGTGCTGTCACTGCTCCTCTTCGCATCGCTCACGGCGCTGCTGGTCCTGGCCCCGCGCCTGTCCCCACCGCCGCAGCAGCCGGCCGCGGACGAGCAGGCGTCCCCGGCCGCCGCCGGGAGCGAGGAGGCCGACGACCTCCGCCTCTTCCGCCGCGTGGCGCTAGAGTCGGCGTCCGCGTCGGCGTCCGCATCATCGTCGGGCGCCACGGCCGCCGTCGGCCCACCCAAGGTGGCGTTCCTGTTCCTGACCAACTCCGACCTCACCTTCGCGCCGCTCTGGGAGCGCTTCTTCGCGGGCCACGAGTCGAAGCTCAACGTGTACGTCCACGCCGACCCGTCCGCACGGCTGCTCCAGCCGCCGACGCCTTCGTTCCGTGGCCGGTTCATCGCCGCCAAGCCCACCCGCCGCGCCGACGCGAGAGCCTCATCGCCGCCGCGCGGCGCTCTCCTCGCGGCGGCGCTTCTGGACGACCCCGCCAACGCCTACTTCGCTCTGCTATCGCAGCACTGCGTCCCGCTCCACTCCTTCCCACGCCTCTACGCCGCGCTCTTCCCTCCGCCGCCTCCACCCTCCACCGCCGCCTCCCCACTCGCCACCACCGGCGGAGCATCAGCTACATCGAGGTGCTAACGGGTGAGCCACAGCTTCCGTCACGCTACGCGGCGCGAGGCGGCGAGGACGCGATGCTCCCGGAGGTTCCGTACGCCCGGTTCCGTATCGGCTCCCAGTTCTTCACGCTGTCGCGTCGCCACGCCGTGCTGGTGGTCCGTGAGCGCCGGCTCTGGCGCAAGTTCCGCGCGCCGTGCCTCCCGGAGATGGCGCAGGACGAGTGCTACCCGGAGGAGCACTACTTCCCGACGCTGCTGGACATGGCGGACCCGACCGGCGTCGCAAGGTACACGCTCACGCGCGTCAACTGGACGGGGAGCGTCGCGGGCCACCCGCACACGTACGCCGCGGCGGAGGTCACGCCGGGGCTCGTCGCCGAGCTTCGCGCGTCCAATCACACCCACCCTCACATGTTCGCCCGCAAGTTCGCGCCGGAATGCCTCGCACCGCTCCTCGCCATCGCCGACTCCGTCCTCTTCAACGACTGACGGACGGCTCGCCGGCCGCCATCCACAGCACCGTCGAGGTATGGATACTTACAGAGCTACTACCCTGTCTGTCTCAACTCTTTAGTGCAAGATTCAGTGATTCCTCAAAATTTTAGCACTTAGTAGTTCTCGATTAAGCTTACGAAACATTTTTAAATTAAATTCCTGCAAATATGCAACTCTGATTTTGCAACTCGTAATCATCGAATTGCAATGGACTTGTAGTGTGGTTTTCACTGCCAAAATTGCAAGCCTGTTAAAATTCAGCTGAAACTAGAGTGAATTCAGTAGTGTTCATCTCCATTAACTAGAGTGAATTCAGTAGTGTTCATCTCCATTTGACCCCCAACAGTTCTTGCACTTTTCTTTACCCTGAAAAGGAATTCAAACAACAAATTGGTATGGTATGGTATGGCCCCAGCCTACAGTAGTCTTTATGGATGGATGTATGTCCTTCCTCTTCCTCCTCCTATGTTGCCTTTTCTTCCATCCATCCATCCCTGCTCAGCCTCAGCTGCTATTATCCAAGAATAGAACGGAGTTGTTGTATTTTAGCAATAGTCAAGTTCTGCTTAATGAGATCATCATACATACAGAGACAATCGAGTCGTAGTCGAAGATTTGATTTGACAACAATATCCCAATCCCCCCAACTAATAAGAGATCTCGACTAATGAAAGCCTGTAATAAACGGCACTGACCACTGCCACAGACTGTCACTGTCTTCTCCTCTGACCCTGATGGCTGAGTACCCTGACTTGCCACCACCACCAGCTCGCCTGATCTTTCATTTCCGTCCGAATTAGGTTGGCTCCGTGCCGTTCCGATTCCGTGCTTGGATTTGCTCGAATCGTCAAGTCGCTCGCAATCGATCGCAAGTTGTGCACTTGTGCTGAATCTAACAACCCCGTTTGGATCGTCCTTGCATTTGCTTGCAGGTTGTAGCAGAGGCTGGGGCCAGCAAAGCTAGTCAGGCCAACGACGGCGACAGCGAAAGCGAGAGCAGTGGCCGGCCCGCTTTCTCTGTTTCAACCTTCCTTCAGTGCTTCATCATGTTCAGTTCAGAGTTTTCAGCTCTACGGACTGCTTCAGTGTACTTTGTGTAGATTAGGAGTGTAGAGAGGAGAAGAAGAGGACGAAAGGAATCGACGACCTAATGCGAAGCGGCAGGTTGTGATTACGTTTGCGTGGATGGGATGGATGCGTCCGTCCGTCCTCGATCGTCCATCCGTATAACAAAGAGAAATCGTGTGTGTTTTGGTTGGCTAGAGCAGCCAAAGAAGGCTTTGCTCTGGGTGATAGTGATGGGTTTGCCTAAATATGTACTATGTCTACTACTGCGGCTAGTAAGCAATAAAATCTCCTGTACAGCTTCTACTAGTGTGTTTTTTGTGGCCAGTTTTTTTTTTTTTTTTTTTTTACAACAATAAAATCTCCCGTACAGCTTCTACTAGTGTGTTATTTGCCTAGAATTTTTTTTTTTTTTTGGTTAATAGTGAAGGAAATTGGCTGGTTTCAGTCGCAACAGAGAGTGAGTTGGAGCTTGACCCGTGACTTCGGATCCAACGAAGAGCGGAAGAGGAAGCATGTGTGCAAGCCGAGGGAGGAGGGCGTGGCGGCGCTGTGGCGCATGCATGACTTGGCCGGCGGGCGCATCCATCGTTTTGGCCGTGGCAATGTCAACGCGCGCTGCGCAGGCGGACGGAGCTAGGCTGCACGAGCGCGCGCCCGCCGGTCGGCGGCCAGTAGTACGTGTCACTCGCTCTCGGTTGCCGGCCGGTCGGGGCACCGGGGGCGTGGCCTGTGCCAGTCGGTCGGTCCCGAGCAGGGATCACGGTGGCATACATGCACGGCCGCGTGCCGCATACCTTACCTACCTGTATGTGGCCAGCATCAGGAGCCCACACGTGTGAGGCATGCACGACGACACGCCACGTCCCGCCGCCAGGTGGGCGCGTACGTGGTGAGGAGGTTGGGTCGTCGCCGCCGACGCCGATCGACTGTCACCGCGGGCGCTAGCTGGTCCTGGTCCACTGCAGTGCAGGCTGCGGATCCGATCCAAGGAGCGATCGGGGTTCTGGCTACCATTACCAGCCAGCGTGCACGTGCACGACACCTCTCTGCACGTGCTGCTGAACGCCATCGATCGCGCATTGTGATTCGCGTTGGCGTGTGGCGGGCTTCAAACGTCTCGAGACGCTTCGACAGCTTGTGCGCTGATTGGTGTGTGTTTTTTTTCTATTCTTAGTCGCACTAATCCACGGATGTAATTTCCTTTCACGTATCCGGTAGAATGTAGGTGCGGTACGGTAAACCGGCCATACAAGCTTTCGTCTGAACTGCTATTGTGATTTTATTTTGTGTTTCCTCTGCTTAATGAAAAACGCGTCGAAAGACGTGATCTTGAAAAAAAAAAAAAATTCGCGTTGGCGTCTCTGATCTGGACAGCACCACCAGTTGGTCCCCTCTCTCTCTCTCACTCACACACATGTTTCTTTCACGCTGTTCGCTGAGCTGATTCACTTGTTCCAAAAAAAGAAAGGGTGATTCACATTATCACACATCGTCCGTTCCAGCACACTCACATGCATGCGGAGCACAAGAACGGTGCATGTGGCGCGCAATTAAGGAGCTAGAAACGGTCAACGGGCTTCGAAATCGAGCATACAAACTCATCACATTCAAACACACACACACACACACATACTGCTTTGCTATAGTATATGTGTCCGTATTTTCATGGGAGTATTTATAATGTAAGTCTCTGTGTACGTGGTCAAAATCAAAGCAAAGCCTCCCGGTTTGTTATGAACTGAACTCGCTAATTCGGCTGGAACTAGATTAATGGAGTAAGACACGACAGAATCTGAGGAGGAAGAAAAACAAAGGCAGATTTCAGAGAGTTCGGTCTCTGTATTCAGTTAGGAATCCGCTGGCTGCCTCGGTTCGTTACGGAGCCGTCGCTGACCGAGCCCGTACCGCTTATGGGCCAAGTCAACATTCCGTACGGTCCAACACAAACCGCAAAATGGGCCAATTCCATGCACCTGAATAAATATCTTCCTGCTTCTCAGACTCACCAAGAAGGAGAGAGGGAAGCCAAACCATCTGCTGGGCCGCTCGCTCGCTGCATTACCGTCGGCCCATATGACTGAGCCCAACACGTCGGCCCAGCCGCCCAGTTTGCACCGAGACGGCCTTGCCGAAACGTCGCCGTCGCCGGCGACAACCCACGTCGCAGCCGCAGAGAAAGCAACGCTGCTGCGCCGCCGTGTACCAATGGGCTATGATGGCTCCTGGCGCGTCGGCGTCCCTACCAGCACGGGAATCTCTCTCTCCTGACGCTGACGTGTTACTAAGCAACGTCATTCGCTTCCACACACACTGACACGCACCCGGACCATCTTTAATTACTCTCACTGTCCTTCCATTACTAATTAACCAGAGATTAGCCACTCGTCATCGGAGTTTTTTTTTTTTTTCTAAAAACCAGCTCCAGCGTCAGCGACGGCTCGATCTCGAACGGTAGGAGAAAAACGAACGCTCTTCTTCGGTCAGTCGACCTCCACGGCCAAGCATGCATCTATGCATATGCATACATACATACTACAACTACGCCACGAGCACAAAAATATCCTGACATCGATTGTGATACTTTTTGCCGGTTCTCTGAGCGTGCCTCCTTTTCTCGACGAGCGGGCGGGCAAGGAGAACGTCGACGCAGGGACGCACCGCCGTGTTTGAGGAAGTGGATGCGAGAGCGGCACACTGTAGTTGGGCATGTGGCACTACTAGTGGGACCCACATGTCATGGACTTTTGTCATGCGCTATTCCTCGAGCTGGTAGCTAAACGCCCCAATTTGACGTGCGGCTCCACTTCTGCTTTCGGAGAGAGCTAGCTCTACGGGAGTTGGAGCCATGCCAAAACATCCACTTAACTGTAACAACTTTTACTTATAGATTCATGTGCAAGCTGAAGCTACCGCCGATAAAAACAAAGATTCCTCTTGGTATTTTTCGAGGGGGCGTAGTTTTTAATTCTAATTGTTAGGAGAAAAGAAATTCTATATTACTCATCTAAGTTGAGCGGATAACCCTCCTCAACTTGGATTCAATTTAATTAGCTCCATCCAACTATTTAAGTTGGGCCAATGTACATCTTCAAAACACCTCCATCTATTCCTTTTTTGTTTCTCTACGTACAAGCTTTTAAATTTTGTAAGGTGATAGCGAACATCGTCGTATTTTGTGTTGGAAGAACTAGTTCACCAACCTCGCGTGCGATGCACGGGTTAGAATCTTATGATGCACTGATAAGTCGGACTATAGCTATAGTAGGTACCTTATAGTCTATAGTCAATTGTGATAATCTATCGAATATTGATATATATGTTTTCTTTTACTACATATCTATATCCTTTTTTCTTTACATAACACCTTTGTGTATCTCCAATATACATTTAGTTGTAACATTTGCTTAAACTATGATAGTTTTAGATGCAATCTCTCTATATTTTTTAAGACATAGACCTCAATTTTAATTTTTTCCCCAAACTTTTAGGGTTATTAATTCCTCACATACAACAACTATTTCTTACAATGTCAAAGTGCTTTAGATGATTTCTAAAAATTGTAGGACCAATATATTTTTTCTATGGTTTTCTTGAGTAATAATTTGTACTATTAATCTTTTTGTAGCACCATATGTATTTAGTCCAAATATAAATAAACTTAATGTATATAAATTCTTATTCCGTCTCATTACATTATATAATGAAAATGTATACTTTAACATTTATTTTTGATCTAATTTTGTACATGTATTAATTTGAAATAATAATGCTTATTGTATCATTTATTTAAAAAATCATGTTTCATTTTATTTAAATAAAATTCTAGGTCATAGGCTACCATCTTAGTTTTGACAATGTCACAAATAGTTGCTTCATCGTGCACCATGGCATTCAAGATGTTGAATTTATTGTATCACATTATTATTTTTATTACACAAAGAATTCATAAGATTAAGTTACTAATATTCATATGATATAATGTGTAGCTCAAAATGTTTACAATTTCTTGAATACAACAACTTATAATTTATTGTCATAAGTGCCATTAATACGTGGTTTGCTAAGGATATATTTTTATGTTTGATAAGCTTATTAAAATAATTACTTAAACTAATGTAAGTTTTAACTTATGGATGCTTTGGTTTATTGTTCAAAATAGCTTAATTATGTTTAGCATTTATATGTAGATTTGAGAGACTTATTATTGGTTTTTAAAACGGTTAGAGGTGGATAGGTTAGGTACAAATTACATTATCTTTCATATCTCATTTGTGCATAATTTGAATGCAAACTTGGGTCAAGGAGTATGTTTTATAATGATAGTTTATAAAAATATTATTGAATCAGCTTAATTATCTATTATAATTCTAGATGTTTGGATTCTTTTTCATATAGGTTTTATTGATAACTATGGTCCTTTAACTTTTAGCAACATTAGCAATGGATTTTTTTCATATAGGTTTTATTGATAACTATGGTCCTCTAACTTTTAACAACATTAGCAAAGTAATCCATGGTAATACTGGTAATACATATATTATTCATGGTAGGTAATACTATGGTCCTCTAACTTATTTGTACAAATCAAAGGACATCATAATATTATACCTAATAGCCAGAAGAATCATATCATGTACATTAGAAGAGACAAAATAAATTGTAGTTATGGAACCTAGCAACGTGGACTTACCTTTAATTTATAGATGCAGCCGGTGCCAGTATTGATGTAGATGTCGTGGATGTTGAATGCCTTGACATTGGTGATATGCATTGTTGTAGATGTCATAGATCTTGACGTAGATCTCCTCATCATTCCCATGATGCCGACACACACGCCCTTTTGCCCTCTCGATCGGCGGCCGGATCGAAAAACCGTGGTTGGTGCACTGCCGGGATCTTGACTTCCTCCATGCGTGTGATCAAGTGCTAGATGGAAATCGTCACCTCATATAGCAATTGATCGCCTTTCTCGATGCCTAGATTTTAAGGTATTTTGGTGGCTCGGATACAAATGTCATCCACCTCATCGACGCCGATTGGTGCGTCCTTGGAGAAGTGAAGTTGGCTTGGCACACACCCGCATCATCATCATGTTGGCATTGGCCGGTGTAGTATCAAAGTAGATGGACTCTTTGTAGAATCATCTATCTCATCAGGGTAGCATCGCCTTCCTCACTATGTTCGCCAATTGGTAGTTGGTGTAGCGTCACCTTCTTCATTGGTGTTCACCAATAGGTAGTCAATGTAGCATCATTTGCCTCATTGGTGCCCGACAAGCGTTAATACGTCACCTTCTTCATGGGACCTCATAGTTGGGGTAGGAGCCATTGCGGTTGGTATACACTGTCTCGACATCGTCCGATGTAGTGTTGTCATGGATGTAAATGTGGGGCCGTTCTTCTTTGCTTCCTTGCCTACATGAATATAGTGTCCAGACAATACCAACCAACACACATGGAGCTGTGCAAGAAAAGAGGAAAATCAAATGAGTTTCTCACCTATAGAGGGGCGACATGCATGCCATCACTCTCCTCGGTTTTGGATTGTTCCAAAGGAGGTGTTGATTATGAAAAGTCGCTGAACGTGGCGTGCTTGTGTGTGTTTGGTGACACACAACATGCTCGTGCTACGATCATTAGTGCTTCTAATAAATAGGTTTGCTCCAAACTTCCACAGGTGATCAACAATCTCTATATGCCATTGACGGAGAGCTGAGGCCTGGCATTTCCCATGCAGCCAGCTTGTGTGCATCCATAGCGATCAAAGATGTGATCAGGAGGAGCTCTTTTGTAAGATGAGGCGCTTGATGTGAATTCTTGTGCACCCGGGGCTATGATCCCCTCTTTGAGTGAAAAAAAAAATAGGCAAGGGTTGCCCACGGTTCAAAGAAAACACTATTGTTACGCAAATAAAAAAAAATCATAATTGATGGTCAATAAAGATTATATATCAAAATTTATATGTGCGAAGTCATCAAGAACATTGAAATTAAAATGAAAATTATACCTAAGATCAATAAGTATCATATTATGTGTCGTTGGTGACAAAAGTAATTAAAATAAATAGCAGGAGCGAATAGCCATGTATGACAGATCCTTCAGACTAATGCTGCAACGTTTTGCATACATATACACACTGTAGTAATTGGTTCCAACTATCATTCATGGTTATATCTACCACCCTATAACCCTAGGGTTCTGCCATATAACCCTAGGGAAATGTATCTTTACCTAGGGTTCTTAAAAACGGTAGGGAAAGAAAAATACCGTAGGGAAACATGTGAATTCTAGTAGTGCTACATGCTACAATAGATGCCCTCAAAAACATTCATTCATGCTGTACTACTCCCAACCAACAATTTCATTATGCATTAAGCAAAGGATATGAGAAAGATTCGGTAAAAAAAGGATATGGGAAAGCAGACTCACCTGACACATAAATATTGTTAGATCTCACGTTGAGGCCAGGTCGCTAGGAAGCAATGATCGGAGAACCGCAAAGCGAAGTCCAAAGAAACTGGGAGTGGGTGCAGCACGGATCTGGTGCTGGTACACGCCAGGGACATCTAGCACCGCGACATTGAAGGAGTCGACGCGTGGGCACCGGTATAAATGTATGTGCTAGTGCTGCGTTGACTTCCTCCGCTTCCTCAATTCAGCAGGCCTGGTGGCGTTGCGTGTGGAGCCAACATGAGGCAAACTCGTTGCCCATAGATTGGAAGAAAGGGCGCCCATTGGTGTGATTTCTTTTTTTAAGAAAGGGCGCAGCCAATTGGTGTGATTTCTTTTTTCGCGGATTTAGAACTGGACCACGTGATCGCAGGATGCACCGGTGTTAGCGGCAGCAGCTGTAGGTTTCACGCATATGAGATAGGCCTAGCGAAAATATGATTTATTCTGTAGGATAATTTTCAATGTGATCAAACTTTTTTTATGAGTAATTTTCATAATGGCACTGGTGGGTAAATTATATGTGCATTTATGGTGTTTATTTATTTTATGATTCGAAAATAGAATAGATCGGATGGTTTTTCCACCCTTAGAATTCGTCATAGGCAAAATTCATTGCCATCCATAGATGGTTTTACTTTTTTATTTCCTTCCTTCTATCATATAAATATGCAGAACGATTTATTATTTTTATTTCCTTATTTTTATCTAATATAGAAAACAAATAATGGCAAAGGTGGGTAATTTAGACACAAAATTAGGGGTTACTTTATTTATCTTTAATAATGGCATAGGTGGGTAATTTAGACACAAAATTAGGGGTTACTTTATTTATTTTTAATAATGGCAGTGGTGGGTAATTTTTATATAAATTACAATAGATCCGATGGCTATTATCATTGATGATGATTAGAGTCTACCGAATCAAAGGCTAGATTTTTTCTGATTATTGTGAGAATTTCTAGGATTTATCTTTTTTTCCTAGCGCTTCTCGTGAGAATTAACGTGGTGCCTCCATTGGAGCCTCCAATTAGTAATAATAAGATTAAGATGTGTTATGAATCTTTCATCGTTACACTTACATCTTGTATGATATTGAATCTCTATTGTTAATTTATTACTGAATTTCTTAATATATCAAAATAGTGGCAACAAATTAAGATATTTTTTTTCTAACATAGCTTATGATGTCCTCAAACGCATCACAAAATTGGATATTAAAACTATTTATATGTGTAGGAAGAAAAAAAAAAAAAAAATCATGTAAAGGGGTAAACTGGACCAGCTGAAATAGTTGGAGGTAGAAAATCAAACAAAACGTTAGTTTAGAGGGTTATGTGGACACAGGACATATGCCAAATCTGAGAGGAGTCAGAATTTAATAAAAGTTAATTTATTTAACTAAAATGAATTGGTTGGGTAGTCAATACTATTTTTTTTTTTCTGCAGTTCAATGGAACAATTAAGCATCTCTTTTTTCCTACCAACATGCGAAAAACTGTTTAGAGAATTGTTCATATAGCTACTGACTCAACCCACCTAGATCCATAACCCATATGCTTGGGAATTGCCAAAAGGGCCTAGGGCAAAAACAACACAAATTAATCTTTGAGGGGATGATACATTTATTTGGGTGATTTGGTGTATACATGCTAATCATTTGAAATATATTGCCTTTTTCATGTTACTATAGTGTGAAGATATAACGGAGAGAGTGTTCGTTTGGTGATGAGCAAAGCTTTGAAGGTTGCTGATTTGGATATTTTCATTATTAATGAATGAAAGAGCAATATTAATAGAGTCTTGATTTTGATTATCTCCTATCATTCATGTTGCTTTACTCTTACTTTTGGTCATCCCATGAGCTCTACACAATAAAATTTTAGAGGGACCAATATTTTTTTCTTTTCTTTTCTTTTTTTTTTTTTTTTGAAAAAGACGTACATTAAAAAATCCTGTGAGTTCCAGGGTCACGACGAGTCCAGCAGCTGCAGGGTCTTACGATATTATTATCTTCATGTAGGCCAAGAAAAACCATTGCTTTCCTCGACGTGCAAACTTAGTGGTCTCCCACAAGCAACGCAGCAAAGCGTGCCTAAAACAACACTCAAGTGCACTGGCCCGGCCCCATGCATGTTGTTTATCAACATCAACCAATTCAAGACGTAATAGTAGTTTTGATGTTGATATTCCAATGGCCTAGGCCCTAGGGTTCCCATCAAATAATTCAATTCCTTTTTGAGCATTTGAAATCCGAGGAAACTTTATTTGGAGCCACAAATTAAATCGGCGCCAGGATTGGTATGGTCACTAATACTCTGATCACAAAACTTTTTGCTACTACTTACACTCCTCAAAACTAAATCAGAGTTTTGTGTGTGCCACTCCTCAAACTTTTTGCTACGTTTAAAATTTTA
Organism: Hyparrhenia diplandra; assembly: GCA_015847255.1. Lineage (NCBI taxonomy): Eukaryota > Viridiplantae > Streptophyta > Magnoliopsida > Poales > Poaceae > Hyparrhenia > Hyparrhenia diplandra. The sequence goes on along the minus strand of JADLZK010000599.1, from coordinate 69,372 downwards.
CTGTTATATGACACACCTCCAGTATCAAAGCTGGCTGATTTTGGCTGATTGCAATAATATTTTGTGAGAGATGAAACACGATCTCTCCACTTTCGTTTCTTGCTGTTTGTTTGTGTCAGGGATCTCGTGGGTAACCCGAGGGTTACTCGCGTCTCCTCATATATCCGGTTACCGGCCTTTCTTTCGCCCTTTCTTTTAATGCAGTACGGGTGAAATCCCGCTTTCGAAAAAAAAAAAGAGATGAAACACGATAAAATAAGCTGAAACAAGCCGGGCAATAGTAGTTTCGTAATCTTACTACTGTGCTAGGTAAGGTAGTCTTAGCGCAGCATAAGTACACCTGGATGCCGTCCTAGATACAAACAACGCCACGCTAATCAGGCACCACTAAACAACTGACCATCGCCATTGACCAGCTAAGCACGCCATCATTTGTTATTTTTTTTCCTCTCGTCGTCCTCTACCTAAACACATCATGTAATTCCGTTCTCTACCGACCTTTTGGCATGCAGATGCAGAGCAGGTCGCGTTGACGCCGCCGGGCTTGGATGATTGGAAGCAGCAGCGCAGCAGGTGACCAAGAACAGCAGCAGGAATGAACTCGCCGCCGGGCGACGGCGGCAGCGGCGCACGGCCACGGCGTATTCGGGTCCGGCGGCATCAGTGGGTTCGGGTACGGCATCGGCGTGTCCATCGGCATCCTTCTGGTGATCACCACCATCGCGTTCGCCATCTACTTCTGCACGCGCACCTCCATGCCCGTGTCCGGCGGTGGCGTCGCGCCCGCGCCGCCGGCACCGCGGGACGTCGAGCGGGGCATCGATGAGGCCACGCTCGAGGCGTTTCCGGCGGTGTCCTACGCGGAGGCGAGGCGGAGGAAGCAGCAGGAGCAGGAGGCGGCGTGCCCCGTCTGCCTCGATGGCTACGGTGACGGCGACGTGGTCCGGGAGCTCCCCGACTGCGGCCACCTGTTCCACCGGGACTGCGTCGATCCCTGGCTCAGGCAGCGGCCCACGTGCCCGGTCTGCCGGACGTCGCCGCTGCCTAGCCCCATGCCCACGCCGCTCGCCGAGGTCACGCCGCTGGCTTCGTCCGTGAGGCCGTCGTGAGTGAGGGTTCTTTTTCTCTCCCTTCGTCTCTTGTTTCGTTTCATTTCTACATAGTACTACATAGCAAGGTGTTTGTGATTAGAGAGTGGTCAGTTTGATGATTAGGAGTTTCTGAATTTGTTCGTTTTGAGTGTATAGGAGTAGTAGGATATATAGTGAAGAGGTTTTGTCTCTGAAGAATCTGAAATTTGGTCACTGTGCACATCCCAATACGAAACAGCACGCATCAATGATTGAGAGCGTATTGTTCTTCCAATTTTATTTCTAATCACATACGCTGCCACCGATGCTCTCCTCCATCGCTGGCAATGCCGTTCTTGGCGCCACCTCCAAAGGCCTACGAGAACTACAGTCTTGCAGCTACTCTGCTTCTGCAGTTGTGTGCTCTGCTCTGCTCTGCTCCGTTGTGCACAGCTTTTCCACTTATGATGATTCTCTATATTTCAGTGTAAACTTTTCCTTACTTTATTTGATCATTATGTGTTTTTGTATGCATTCACTCATATATGTATGATCTTAATATCGATTGATAATAGCATGTCTACAATTTCATCTTCGTCATTAATAATTTGTCATGTGTCACAACATTAGCATTTTTACATTCTTACCCACAGTAAAATATATGTCACATTTAGCGTACTCTCCTTCGTTTCCATCGGATTGAATTCGGTCCGATTACTTTCGGGCCCGAATTGAGTGAATCCACCTGTGTCACTCAATCCGGTTGATCCGGTTGTTTTCGTTCCGGACCTCAAGAGGTGTGGAACAAATTCGGTGGTTTGGTATACAAAATGGGTAGATTCAAATCTAGTCTAGTTTAATCCGTCCGAACCATTTCTTAACCGAATGCATATTTTTATCATGGACCGGATTCAAACCAGACCAAATCAAACCACTCGAATGGAGCCAATCCGATGGAAACAAATAAGGCCTAAAGGAGCATTGGCTCAGCATGGCCAAAGCAAAGGGAGGGCGAATGAGAATTTAAAGGCTCGTGATTGGACAAAGAATCGAGCAGCTAGAATGGAAAGAGACATGGTGGTTTATCGGTGGATTGGAATTGTAAAGGCCAGATGACTACTGGACTTTGCCGTGGTTTTAGTTTCTTCTGAATTAGTTGATGATGTTTCTTCTATAGTATTAGTTGATGATGACGTGGTACACTGCTTGTGGGTCCTCTAATAATGTGGTTTCATGAAATCGTGGAGAAATATTTAGGTGAGGTTTATCTTTATAAGAGCTAATTCACGTGCAATCGCTCCCAAAAAGAAAGGGCCGTCGACCGAAGACTCCATAACAACACTCCACACAAAGTAGTTCGCCAGACGGCCCACAATTTCTAGCGGGATACGGGGAGACGGGCTGATCCGGCCCTATTTGCTCGGTGCGTGGCTTGCCTTATATATGTTGAGGGGGCAAAATTTTTTTTTGATATAATCTATATCTATATCTATACCTCTAACAAAGAGAAAAAATTTATGCATCCACTTTTTTTTTCTGCCTGCCTTCTGCCCACGTCTCCCTCTCGGTAGGTGCACGTATCCTAATACGAATCCAAACCCTCATTTTCTATCTGCCCCGTGCGCTTGCTACTCTCCGTAGCCATGTTGGTCTTCCTCTTCTTCAATAAAAAAACCATGGCCTCCCGTTCGGGCCTATGCCGCAACGGCCATCTTTCACGCCGCCTCTCCTTTCGTCCCGCGAGGGGCCAGCTGCCGCTCCTGCCGCCCACGCACAGGACCGAGGAGCTCGGCGAGGAAGAACGGAGGCGAGGCTGATGGTGGAGGCATCGACCGGCTGGCACGGCGGCGTACCACCGGGTCGGAGCTTTTGGTAGATGCGAGCACCATACGGAGGCCGGGACAAAGAACGCCGCGGCGCAGCGCGAGTGGCACTGGCCTTCAAGAGCCGCCGGTCAAAGACGGCAGCCACACGCCAGGCTCCAAATCTCGAGACAAGTCGCCGATGACGGCGACGGCCTACTCCACGACAACAGCCCCAACAATCTGAATCAACCCAGGATCCAACTAGATTAATAAAAATGTGATTTTTTTTTTTTTCGAAAGCGTACCCATTGGCACGTAATGTATTAAGGAAAATAAAAAAAAATGTGTGAATTGAAATGCTGAGCAGTTTGTTATCTAATATTATTTAATAAATATATCTTCAAGTTTAACGGATGATGAAACTTTACAATAAAAATAAAAAAACATTAATTCAAATGTTTAGAAGTTTGTTATCCAATATAATCTGAATAAATGTATGGTCCAAGCGTAAGCATATACAGCGTAATATTTGACATGGGTTGGGGTGTGGAAATCGATAGAGATGTCATCATAATTCATAATCATTAATTAACATGTAGACCAACCATTCATAGGAAACCAACTACAATGAGATTAGGACTGCATATTTTTATGGGCTGAAACATCCATCAAGCAACTTCAAATATAGAGTACTGTCTAGATTGCTCTTTCTCAGTTCGTGCCCATACTTCCACAGGTCATTAAGCTGCTTCACCTCATCTCCATATATCATCTGCCAAGCTAGTCTCCTAGCTTTGGATAACTTGTTTCTAGATGGGGTCAGATTGTGTTCAAATTGCAGTCTTAGCAAAATTTATCAAACTCATCTTCTCATCAGCTCTGAACCTGTCTACATATTTGTTTGCTAGCCATCATGCGGTACACCTTTTCAGTACCCATTTCTTGGTGCAGGTATGATTCCCAACATAACCCACAAAACAGCCGAACCTTTTGTCATTGGAGGCATACAAGTACCATGGACAGTTATCATCATAGAGACCTTTGATTCTGGTCCTATCATTTTTGGGCATCTATATCTCCGCTCTATTCTTTATACTATACTCAGTTATGGCTTTCCTAAGCAACTCCAATGAACCAAACTTCATACCAACTTTGAAGATTGGGTTTTGCATGTCTTCTGTTCTGAAACTACCCATGTGTTGCCCAGCCTATGCCTCTTCATGAGATTCTGGTGGCTCAAGTTCCTCTGGATCAAAATCCAACTCATCCCATTGTTTGCTTCCTGAATTTGTGGTAGTTTGGCTGAATCTCTTTTGCTATCGGTTCTGACTATTATGCCCTTCATGACCGCTCATCAACCACCCCTTCATCAACATTGTCATAAAACAGATCATCATCATCCTCAACTACATAGTCACTATAAACAAAATCCACTTCTGAACTCCCTTCACTCTCATCACCATCACTACATTCTGCACTTTGTTGGACAGGGACCTTACTAGTACTAATAACATTGGGTAAGGTTGTAATTGGATTTACCACAACGTCCTTCAAGGGGTTGCTCTCAAATGTATGGTAATTGTCCATATAAAGCACATAGTTATTGACCTTAAAAGCGACTTGATTCATTATGTGTGCTTCTTTGTCTGATGCAATCAAACGCATACCCGTGGAAAAATCAAATCGAGGCAAAGAACCAATAAATTGGGACACCAACATCATAACCCAAGTACCACCGATATCTCACCAACCGCACAATAAGACCAAAAGAATGCACCTTGACATGATCAAACCAATCAACCTTGCCATCTAGGTACACACAATCCACACGGACCCACGTAAAAAAAATCCCCATGATGCACTGCAACTTCAAATAACGAAAATGAACCCTAACATTAAACACGTAACTAGAGCATATCCACGAATATGGTTTCCTGCCACTACTACGGCCCCAAGATGACTGCAATCACTAGAGCGATAGAGGTCTCGGGACAAGTTACCATAGGTTGGTGCCTGTTCCCGCTTTAGGTCGTTCTTTGGTAACCCATGGTGCCGCCGCCACAATCTTGGCGACGGCGACACCCAAACCTTGCGGCCGTGATGAGTTCACGGTCCTCTCGAGCTCGGTCTTCCCCGCACGTGAGTTCGCCGGCGCCCGCCCTTGCACGCGCGAGTTCGCTTCGGCGCTGCCACTACTAACTCTTCTACCCGGTTTCTAACAATTTGGGGGAGAGAGGGAGTGGTTGAGAGTGAGATGTGTCATCGGCCCGGGGAGGGGGTTATAAAAATGCGATTCGCCTCTAGTTCCATCATCCACGGTGGTGGGGACACATCGGACTCGGTAGGCGGCGTGGCTCACTTTGGACCGTGAGACGCACCGCGAAATTAGTTGAAGGACTTGATAGTCGAAATGATAGTTGGAGGATGGGGATGGAAAGACCCAAATAGTTTGAGAACCTTTGGGTGCATTTTATGGCCCGATCTTCGGCGCCGGCCGGTGCCAAACATGGCGCCGACCACCCTCGCGGTGGGCCGCCCACCATACTCCAACGCGCCCCCACCGCCGCGCGTCCTCCCCCACGCCGGCGGCCTTGAGAAGACGACGACGCCGCCTCCCACTGCGTAAACCGCCGCATAACGCCACCACCTCCACCCTAGCAACTTAAGGTGGGCTATAGAATGTCCGGTCGGGGAAGGTAGGTAGGCCCAAAGCGATCGATGGTCGCCGGGTGGCTTAGGTGCGGTTGGCCGTGGTCGGGGCGAGGGCGCCATGGCCGGATTTGGTGCTCGGAGCTCGAAGCTAGGGGTTAGGGGGTTCGCCGGAGGGTTAGAAGAAGAGAGGGAAGGGGAAGAAAGCGGTAGGTTTGCGCCTCTAGGGCTCGCCGAGACTCCGTAACCCTAGGGCGCCGTGGGGGCGCTGACGCCGACGGGAGGAATAAGAAAGCCATAGGGAAGAGGAGGCATCATCACGGGCTTGTTAGCTGGGCCTGGCCTGGTCGACGTGGCCGACCAGGTCGGCAGCTAGCACGCCCCGCATTTTACTCCTTTTGAAAATAGAGTTATCACTTGATCTTTTGAAGTATCAAAAAAAATATATGGAATTTAAAACCCATAACCTAGTCAACAATTACATATGGTTTTGAAGTCCATATATTTTTCTAAATTTCATAAAGATATTTTAAAAACCCGTAACCTATTCAACGATTAAATACTCCATGGTTGAAAAGAAAGATGTTTTGGAAAATGTTTGGGTCAAACATTGGGAATAACTTTTAAGCCTTTGAGTTTAGAAATGTGAAAATCATATCAATAGATTTGTCTTCAAAAATACTTTCATAAAAGTATACATATATACTTTTTAATAAATATTTTTATAGAAAAGAGAAGTGTCAAAGTTGTGCTCGATACCGTGTCGCTGTCCTAAACGTCTTTCTTTTCAACTATGGAGGGTATTTTTCTGCATATGGACCTGAACTTTGTCTTCATATCCTCTAGTCTTAATAAAGACTTATTTTTTTTCAAATTTATTTAATTTTCTCACTAACACATTCGATGATACTAGCATATTTGTGCAAGTTGCCCACCGTCGACCCGCTATATTATCACTTTACAACTTATGTGATATATTGTGTTGTTTCATTCATGTTATATAAATTTGTAATGGAAGGTGGATTTGGGAATTTTTCCGGTGAGATGATGCCAGATTTTTTAAAACGCATTTTGAATTTGTTTAAATTTGATCCGATATTTTCGAAATTTCGCATTTTTGACACAAAGCCGATATTTTTTCTACTAGTAGAAAAAACCCGGACGCCCATTTCCTCGATTCACCCATCGGCCGCCTCCCAAACCCTAGCCATCCTCCCTCTCCTCTCCCTCCCCCAATCATAGCGATGCCTCCACCTCCCGGACCCTAACCCCAGCGACGTCACATCCTCCATCCCCCATCCTCGCCATGGATCCGCCTCCCAAACCCTAACCCCGCCATCACATGCACTCTTTCCTCGCCGGCGCGCATATCATCTCTCCCCTCACCATTCCCTTCCCCGTGCTCGCGATGCCTATGACACTCTCGCCCGTAGGCTCGGTTCACCGCTTTCACTTCGCTGGTTCGGCGAAATCGGTGGTCGCGTGTGGCACGCCACGGCGCCGCCGCGATATCACCGCCATCAAGCCGCCCGGCAACAAGGTGTTGTTGAAGCCCAATGAAGACCTTGGCGCTGAATGGACAGTGTCGGCGTGGGCTTGGGCACCAGTGAGTACAGCTGCAGTGACTACAGCTGCCGCCACCACCCACCCGCCTGTGTGGAGCACCGGTACTGGGGAGGAAGCTATGTGAAAGGCGATGCAAGACATAAGGAAATTTGCGGAGTGGGTGGACAAAACGGACTACTTCTTTCATCTCAGATCCATCAGATACTCAAGTAATTTCTTTTCTCTACTCGTCTGATGCACCACATCTGAGAGAATGACGTTGTAGTGGATCTGAAGCTTACTATATTACTTAAGAATTCGAGTGGTATTTTGGCCCCATGGCTACAATCTCTAATCCTTACTTCAGTACTTGGCAACTGAACACTACGTTGATGAAGTAATGACACTTTTATTTCATTTATGTCCTTTAAATGTGTTTGTGCTAATTCCATATACGGATGGTTAGAAACAGTATTATTTGTTGATACTTGTGTTATAAAATAGTTTAATACTAGACTATCTACCTGACACTAAAGACATGTTCTTTTTCTAATGGCATGTTTGACGATTGTTGCATAGAACATTAAGAGCATTGATTATTGGTTTAATGATTTAATAGTGGGTTGTACTTTATGAATATATTGTTAATTCTCTTTATCAATATATATACAACATATCCTTCATGTAAGCCTAATTTATGTATTGAGAGGGTGTCAAATGAGTCATGCTTGTGTTACTTAATAAAGGAAGACTAAAATAGATGATAGTGTTGAGGCCCAATAGGGGATATATATATATATAGAGGACATGGAGACACAAGACGTAACCCTAGACATAGGATATTACACTAATACCCTTGACTAATATACCCTAACAACCCCTCTCAAATGCAACGTGAATGCAATGATATTGCATTTGGAAAGTTAACCGTACACACTAGACTTGAAAAAAATGAATTACATCCAAAATCTAAAATAAAAAGATGTTGTTGAAGCATGCAACTCTTGAACAATGTTTATATATGTAGAAAACGATATCCTCCACAAGAGGGTATTGCCTTCACAACTCGGCAAATACAACAACAGTAGAAGAGTCGGGCAAATCAGCTAATTACAACAACTTCAAATAGGAAATTAGGCAAGAAACGATCTGCATGTATGCAACTACCGCATGGAAGCCCATGTGCTCTTAATGCCCTCGATTGGAAGGAAGAAGAGCCGGGCAAAAGTATAACTTGATTTACTTTTTTGTAGATTGATAACTCTGTGTGATCACATGACAACTTGATTGTGGTGGCGAGGTGCGGTCAAGAGAGCCAATTAAGGGTACAGGAGTGGGGATATGCTTCGATGTGTAGTTTATACAGTCCCCCCACCCCGGCAGCTTTTTTTTTTTTTTTTAGCTAATTCGGGGGGAGGGGAGAGCTTCCCCCCACCTACTTGTTTCAAAAAAAAAAAAAAAGTCTCATTTTTAGAGAACGGGTGGAAACCCTATCCGCTTAATCTGGAAAACCCGGACTAAAACCATACAAAGCGCATTACACACGAAAGATAGAAAGAAAAATTAATACAACACGTAACACACCTAACTCTACAACGATGCCTCCCGGGGAGGTGGATGACGTCGCGGGCGCCACCATCGTCGGCCAAGCAAACACCAAAGCTTGGCAAGGCTTTCGCCCGAGTCTTTGTGGTAAGGAGTTGAGCGGAGTGGTCGAAGCAGGAGCGGCACAAGTGTAAGGTCCTAAATGGCTAGAGGGGGGGTGAATAGCCTAATAAAAATTTCTACAAGACACTAGAACAACTTGTTAGATAATAACAAGGCGATAATTACGGTTGCACTAGCTCTACTTGTCGGCAAGCCTCCTAGTGACAATTCTAGTTAAGTTATGTCTCTAGAGCACTCACGAGCTAAGTCACTACTTCTCTAGCTAGGTGAACAAGGTAGATTAGACTAAACAATACTAAGCAACCTAGTCAACTAGCAAGTCTACACTAGCACAAAGTATGTATGAAGTAAAGCTAGGTAGAGAGGAGGTGTTATACCAACCGTCGAGGCAATGAACCAATCACCGGAGATAGACAATCAACACAAATGATGGTGACAATGATTTGTTCACCCGAGTTCACTTGAGCACCCGTCAAGCTACGCTCTTTGGTTGTGTCGGCCGGACCGCCTCAACGGTGGATCAAGGTGGCGCCATGCACGCCTTGCCTCACTAGGCCGCCTTGACATCACACAATTGAGGGTAACTCAACGACACGAGCAATCCACTAGAGTATCAATTCGGCACTCCGCCGGGAAGATCACAAACCCCCTAACAATGTCACCGGAGGTGGGCAAGAACAATCACCTTCTCTTCCCAACGCCTCCACAATCACCGAGCGGTCTAGGAGTGGTGCTTTCCAAGAGCAACAAGAAATCCACCTAAGCAACGACGATCCTCAAGTGCCTCTAAATGCAAACACTCAAAGCAATGCACTTGAAACTCCTCAACTCACTAGAAATGTGCTCACAATCAAGAACAATGAGGAGGAGGGAGTATGCTCAAATCAAATGATGTTAGGAGTGATCCAAAAGTCCAAGAGGGGAGCCAAGAGCCGGCCACCAAGTATTTATAGACATCCCAACAAAATAGAGCCGTTACTTTCGAATCCGCCGAAAAACAAACAGCCGCCGACGCTCGGCGCATACCGCCAGACGCGCCGGGCGTCCACGCAAACCAGCCAACGGTCGAAAAGTCGCTGAACTCCGCCGGACGTGCCATTACCGCAATGCGCCATGCGCGCCAGGGGCCGCCGTCCGCCGAGGGGGGGGTCGCGGCACCTCGAGTGCGTCCGGCGCCGCCGAATCACGCGAGGGCGCGCCCGGCGGCGAATAGCTTTGTTGCCGGATTTGAATACGCCGGACGCCGCGAGACCAGCCATCGCTTCACCCACGGTGCGCCGGCGTGTCGATCGCGCGAACCAGCCCTCTTACGGCTGCCAGCGCCCGAGGGCCCGGGCGTCCGGCCTTGGCGAAGGCGAGCTCCCGCTTCGTCGCGTCGTCGTCTTCCCCAAGTTTCTTCTCCCGTTCTTCCGTGAAGATCGTCCTTCGAAGTCGCCTTTGCTCCACCTTGCTTCCCAACAAGTGTACCAACTTGAGCACGGGGTTAACAAGTGTACCAACTTGAGCATGAGGGCAATAGAAAATAAGCATTTCATTTTCTCATTGGCGCCTAATCCGCCCAGCTTCATTTTCTCATTGGGCGCGAATCCGCTCGCATGCTCGGCGGGGAGGTGAGCGGTACCCAAAACCCATCTCAACCCTCGCAACCATCACCGCCGCCGCAAAATGTGCCAACATCACCACGTGTACATCACCATGTGCTCGTGTGTTAGCATTTTCGCAAATAGTTTCGAAGGACGGGTTAGCTCTCTAGGTTAGAATGCATGCAAATGAATTTTGAACCTAGAGGCACATGAGGATCAATGTTCCCGAGGTTTTCCCCTCTTTATAGTTCCGGCTATCGATCCTAAGTCACTCACACCCTCTATGGTGTCTTGAGTGCAAAATCAAAATGGCCCTGTGGTATACCTTCGCCTTGAGCCCATTTTGATCCTCGAATCCATGTCACGTGAGCAGTTGATCAGCTTTTGGATCACACCAATCTATCCACCATGACCACCATGTGCTCGACCATCGCCTTGACCAATCTCCAATCTAAACATACAATTAGCAAAGAGATTAGTCCTAAGGATGTCACTAATTAGCCAAAACCAAACTAGAGATCTTCAATCTCCCCTTTTTGGTAATTGGTGACAACCCGCATAAAGATTTTATGATTAAAGGTTTTTGAACCTATCATGGTTGTCCAAGCATTTTGCTTACAATTATAGGATTGACAAACATCATAAGTTCGGTTTTTGGTAGCATGAGCTCCCCCTACATGTATGCCAAGAGTTTGGAACGAAGCTTTGCATACATGTATGAATATTGAAATTGAGGGATGAGCTATGTTACCAAAATGATGCTTAATGAGAGAAATGGACCTTTGAAGCGTGATACCAATCGAAAGTTGCACCTTTCTCACCATACAAGCATCATGGATAGCTAGATATTTCATCAAGAACTCAAAGTACCCCGTGAGATCATCTTATAAGCATAGGTACTTGAATTTAGAGCGGAAATCAAAATATCTAGATACCACTTAGTATGACAAACTACAACTTATGCATGCTAGTTGATCAATCATCAATCAAAATATTACTAGCATACACCACACAAGCACGTATATATGGAATTTAAATACATGTGCAAGAGCAAGTCATATGTTAGTGCACAAACAAATGCAACAAATAGCTTATGAGCTTGCTCCCCCTACTTGTGTGCTTTCAAAAATTTTGATCCCCTTCTAATCTTTATGCACTAATCTCTCCCCTTTGTCAACAATTGACATAAAAGGATTGATCAAGTTCTTTTGATATTGGAAAGATTAGTTTTCAAATTTTCCAAATTTGGATAGCTTGCCATATATATAATTCGGTTTGAACCAAAGACAAGCTTCTTCACACCTCATGAAAGGGTTATCATGTCTATGTTGAATCACATATTTGACAATATATCCAAATTCAACACTTGAGATTGCAAGCCCACAAGCATGTCATATGTCATCACTAGATCAATCAAGCATATAGATGAAGGGTCGAGATGGGGACTAGAGGGGGGTGAATAGTCCCTTTAAAAACTAATCGCACCGGCTAACCGAAACAAATGTGGAATTAAACTTATCGGTCTAGCCAAGACTTCACCCCCTCTAACTAAGACTCTAAATCACCTCACAAAGGATCCTACACAAGAAGAGTGAGGTGACAAGCCTAGCTTGAGCTCCTAATCAATTCTAATGCAAGGTCACACAAACCTAAGCACTAGTACTTCAAGCACGGGTGAGCTCCTATACAATTCTAGTAAGCACAAGCACAAAGCCCCTAAGCTCACTAGATGCACAATGGACAAGGCAACACACTCCTAACCCAAAGGCTCAAAAACCTAGCTACAAAGCTAAGCAAAGTAACTAATCAAGCTACACAAGCTAGATAGTCACAACTACTCTACTCAAGCACAAGCACAATATATATATGAATGTAATAACAAAGCTTGTGATGAAGAGATTGCAAACCACCGCGAAGTGTGGACACAAGATGACACCGTGATTTTTTTTACCGAGGTCTCGAAGCTTGCCAACTTCCCCTTACCCTCGTTGTGTCTACCAACACTTTAGTGGTTCCACGGTTTGGCGAATCACCCGTGATGATTCTCAAGCTTAATGGCAGTGCCAAATCCCCAATACTGAGCTCGATCGAGACACTCACACAAAGGTGAGTTCTCTAGCCAATGACTTAGAGGGTACCGGCGTGAACCCACACACAAGTGTGGTAGCTCAATGACACGCTCCACTAGAGTTGCTCTTCACGATCCCCCGCGAGGTGAGCACGAACCTCACAATCTCACTTTCCGGAGCACCGCACAAGCTTCCTTGCGTGCTTCACGAAGTCTCTCTTGCCACCAAAAGCCGTCTGGGAGGTGGCAACCTCCAAGAAGAAACAAGCACACCGGCTTGCAACACGATCACCTAGTGCCACGAATGCGATCTCTCAACGCAACGCACTAGAACCTCGATCTCTCACTCAATCGGATGAACGATATCAAGCATATGTGAGTGGGAGGGCTCTCAAGCACTCTCAAGCATGGACACAAAGTCCCCAAGGTGCTAAGCACCAGCCAAGGCCGCCACACCCTCTATTTATAGCCCCCAAGCCAAAACTAGCCGTTGAGGCTCGAAAACACGACCTTTTCGGGCGGCCGAGGACGGCCCGAACGGACTCACCAAGAGTCCGGCCGAGAGTCCGGCCAAGCGTCCTGGCCGACGATAGGAAAAATTCGGGCTGCGGAGCCTCCGCTGGACGATCACCGGAGCCTCGTCGGTGCGCCCCGTCAAGGCGCCCTTGTGCGTCCGGTCACCGCCGACAACCACCAACGCCCGATCAAACGATCCATAACTCTTTCATCCGAACTCCGTTTTCAATGATCTTGGACTCTATGGAAAGCTTACTTAGAGGGATACACAACCCACATGGTTACTTGATCCAACTCACAATGGATCAAAGTATTATTCCACTATAAGAGCAGTCCAAGTGTCCGAGAAACACCGAAACAACTTCTCCTTTGCAAATGTGCCAACACCACCAAGTGTACATCACCATGTGTATGTGTGTTAGCATTTTCACAACCATTTTCAAAGGATTTTCTCTTGCTCTTACCACGCCACTCGATCCTAACACATCGTAAAAAGTTAGATCGCTCAAGTGGCACTAGATGACCGATATGCAAACAAGTTTGCCCCTCTTGATAGTACGGCCATCTATCCTAAATCCGGGTCATAAAAACTTCTCTAAGCTCCTCATGACCGGTGAAATGAAATGCCCTATAGGTTATACCTTTGCCTTGCGCAATTCCATTTCGCTCCATCTCCAAGTCCGATCGATGCAACACATGCACCAACACGATCAAGAATGATATGATTCACTTCATATCATCACATGACCTTCTTGGTCCATCGATCTTGACCTCACTTGCTCTTCACCGTTGCGCCGGTCCATCGGCCCAAATCCCTCGACTTTACCCTTCACACTTGCAACCGGTCCATCAAGCCAAACCTTGTCTTGATCTTCACCACCTTGGTCACATGACTCCATGTCATGTCTCATGTGCAATAAGCTCCTTCATTGCATCATCACATGTGAACTAATCTCCTCGTGTATATTCTCAATCACACATATTAGTTCACCTAATGTTGACACTCAATTACCAAAAAACCACAAGGGACCTTTCAATAGAACAATAGTGATGGCATGCATACATTGAAATTCATTGCTTTTCCATAAATGCAACCTAAGGAACAAGTTGTATGTCTATATCTTCTAGCAAGTCCTTAGATATTATGATGACATATCAAACAATTTCACCTTTGCTTTGGCTTGATGGAGAGGCATGTCACATGTGTGGGTGCATTCAACTCATATTGGAGAAGTCAAGAATGTTCAATTCATTTCTTAGCTTGCAAAACCTCTTCTCATCAAGTGGCTTGGTAAAGATATCGGCAAGTTGATCTTAAAACCAATGGGATGGATTGCAATATCTCCCTTGTTGTTGATGCTCTCTAATGATATGGTGCCTTATGTCAATATGCTTGGTTCTTGTATGTTGCAATCGGATTTTGAGTCATCTTGCAAGCACTCTCATTGTCACAATACAAAGGTACTTTGTTGAAGTCAAATCCATAATCCTTCAACATGGACCTCATCCAAAGTAGTTGGCAACAACAACTCCCGCACTAACATACTCGGCTTCGCGAGAGAGAGTGTCACACTTGTTTGCTTCTTTGAGGACCATGACACAAGAGATCTTCCAAGGAATTGATAAGTGCCACTAGTGCTTCTTCTATTGATCTTGCAACCACCATAGTCGGAGTCCCGAATATCCAACAAGTTCAAAACTAGACCCCTTTGGGATACCACAAGCCAACTTCTTGTGTATGCTTCCAAATACCTCAATATTCTCTTTGCGGCTTTGAGATGACTCTCTCTAGGTGAGGCTTGAAATCTTGCACACATGCATACACTCAACATGACATCCTGGTCTTGATGCGCCACATAGAGTAGGCTTCCAATCATAGACCGAAATAGCCTTTGATCAACCATATTGCCTTTGAGATCACTATCCAAGGTGCCACTTCTACCCATGGGAGTTGAAATCCCCTTTGCATCTTTCAAACCAAACTTCTTGATCATGTCTCTTATGTACTTGCCTTGACTTATGAATGTGTCATTCTTCATTTGCTTGATTTCAAGTCCAAGGAAGTGTGTGACTCTCCAAGCATAGACATTTCAAACTCTTTGGCCATCATTCTCCCAAACTCTTCATAATAGTCTTTGATTTGTTGAGCCAAATATGATATCATTCACATATATTTGCAAGATGAATAAATCCTTTCCAATCTTCTTGGTGAAGAGAGTAGTGTCGGCCTTCCCCATCTTGAAGCCTTTCTTGAGTAAGAAGTCTCTCAACCTCTCATACCATGCTCTCATCCCGCTAAGCTTTCACCCGGATCCCGTGGAGGGAGGCCACATCGAGATGCCGTTCGGGCCGAGGGCGCCGTGCTAGTCGCCACCACTTGTCCGCCGCCACACGCCGCCGGAGCCTTGCGGTCGCCGCCCGCGACGGGGAGGCGCCAAGACTAATCAGCGACGCCACGCCACACGCGGCCCGAGCCGCTTCACTCGCCGCAACGGCGGGGAGGTGCGCCGCATCGACGCCGGCCGCCGCCACACGCCAGCGAGCCGACTACGCCCGCCGCGAACGGCGCGCCGCGAGCACGGCCGCCGCCACATGCGCCAGAAGCATCGGACCGCCCCGCGTGATGAGAGGCGCAAGACCGCCATGAAGACGCGAGGATGCTCACCGGCGCTGAATGCGAGACGGGAGTGTCGGTGTGAATTCGGGCACTGGTCGAACGCTGGGCACCAAACGGGAAGCACCGGAAGGGGGGGTGCGTCGCTCGCAAAGCGAGAGGATCGACGGTGGGATGGCACACCTCCCGGGCCAGAAGACCGACCCGCGACGATGCACGCGAGTCGTGGGGCCGTCGGCTGGACCATAGGTTGTGCATGGCCGGGTACCATAGGGCCAGTCGCCGCCCCAGCCCACGTCGCCAGGCTCCTAGCGCGAGAGAGGGCCGTCCCCAACCGCTCCGGCCGTTGACCCACCAAGAAAAAGGGGGGGGGAGCTCGGGAGATGAGGGAGCAAGGGCGGGGTTTGGAGAGCACTTGACGCGATCCTGTGGGAGGAGTGGATCCGCTGTCGGAGAGGCGAAGCGCGCCAGGCCGGCCGGGAGACCGCGGGCGGGGGCGCGAGGAGCGAGGCCGGCGAACTTTCTCCCCCGCGAAGAGCTCGGAGGATCGCCCCGGAAACGAGGGGCCTTGCCGCGCCAAACCTAGGGGCCCGCCAAGGCCCCCCTGCGGCTCCCTCGGCGGTGGCGAGGCGAGGGCAGGAGGGAGGTACGGTTTGGCGGCGGCTGGGTTTCACTTTCGAGTCGCCCGTCGCGGATACCCTGGCGGCTTGCATTACACACTTGAAGCAAAAAGTCGTTTTTATGCCCACTTTCCTTCAAAATTGTTTATTACAAATTCACATACCTACATTCCCTTTTTTTTCTCTTCTGGTGGTCCAAGAGCATGCATCTTGAGCATTGTTATAAAAAAGAGCTTGATCATGCATGTTACAACATTACTACACAAAATCAGCACTGCAAACATCTTAAAAAATGTTCATCACAAGATGAAAAAAATATGCACGCCTCTTTCAATTTAAGTCAGTAATAATTCAAAAATACATTGGTGTCACTTTAGTTCCTCTATCGACACCAACAGAATCGGAATATCTCACCAGACAAAAAGCCACGCGCTTGCTTTTCTACCTTTGATTGATTTGATGGTACAGACTACAGACAGACTGTTAAAGAAGAACAAAGACGATCACCGGCGCACGCAACGCAAATGCAAACCAACCAAGGATCATCATGATCCGAACC
This sequence comes from Hyparrhenia diplandra, assembly GCA_015847255.1. Taxonomy (NCBI): domain Eukaryota; kingdom Viridiplantae; phylum Streptophyta; class Magnoliopsida; order Poales; family Poaceae; genus Hyparrhenia; species Hyparrhenia diplandra. The sequence goes on along the minus strand of JADLZK010000599.1, from coordinate 52,675 downwards.
TGTCCTGGCATCCGATCCGCTCCAGCTTCCCTGAAGGTACCTGACGATCTGCGGTATGGTGACGACGGCGGCGCCATCACCACCGTCCCGGTCCCCGTCCCTGTCCTTGGTGCAGAGCCTGGCGACGACGACGAGGTCCCGGAGCTCCCGAGCGTCGTACACGCCGCCGAGGTCGGCGTCCACCATCCTGTCCACGGAGTCGGCGAACCCAGGTCCTGCACCCAGCGCACGAGCTCGCCGTTGACGCCTGGGGATTGCCCCGTCACCAGCTCCAGCACCAGCACGCCGTACTGGAACACCAGCCCCGCCCGCCGCCGCTCGATCTGGTCTGAATGAATTCAATTCGGCAAGAAGATGAGTGCGACGATCGATGCAGAATGGAAACTTGATTAGAGGGGAGAATTGGAAGGGGATCGAGGAGACCGACCTTGGAAGGAATCGGTGGTTGCGAGCTTCACGTCGTGGCTGATGACGCCGACATCCGACAGCTGAAGAAGAACGCATGGTTGGTTGGCGTTTCAGAGGCTACTAACGTGCAATAGTAACATGTGTGCAGACTGCAGGAGCTGCAATATTGTGTCGGTATCAGTGTATCACCTTGGCGACGAAGTTGGCGTCCATGAGGACGTTGCCGGAGTTGATGGAGACGTGGAACACCGGGGGTCGCAGTGGTAGTAGAGGTATTCCTGAATGAATCAGGTTCAGAGAACTGAATGAATGAATCGTCTCAGGCAGCTCTGAGTGAGTGAGGTGTGCAGTGGACAGTGGTAGTTACCAGGGCTGCCGCGATGTCAATGGCGACCTGCAACCTGGTCCGCCAGTCCAACGGCGTCCTGAGAGGATCTGCATGCGGTGGAGAGGCATCATCGATCAGGGTTCCGGTGAGGAAGAAGAAGAGGAGGAACAAGAAGAAGAAGTCGCATGAGCTGAGAGTGGCAACCGTGGAGGCATTCCTTGAGGCTCCTGTTCTCCATGTGGTCGAAGACGAGGAACCTGCTGAAACACTCCACCACCCACCCAATTATCAGACACATCCAGACATGAATTTCACCAGTCGCCACCACAACAGAGCAGTGGCGAGAGCGTCGGAGCAGGGAGGTGAAGAAGGTGGGCACGGGCCTGGTATGGTGGCCTTTGCGCGAAGCCGCGCAGCCCGACGACGGGCGGTGGTTGAGGCGGGCCAGCAGCTGCAGCTCCAGGTAGAAGCCGTCCGTCCCTCCCGCTGCGTCTCCCCTGGCCGACGTTGCGGTGGCGCCTGACGACGGTGGCGACGAGTCCCCGGCGAAGCGCGCCCTGTACGCCGTGCCGCTGGCGCGGCGCCGCCGCCCTGAGTACAGCGGTGAAGCCGCGTGGCGGCCTCCACCTCATGGGCGTGAACCGCCTGAGGAACGGCAGGGTACCTGTTGGATAACATGGGACCGTCGAGGTGAGCAGAGACAGTGACTGACTGAGGATGGAAGGAAGGGAGGAGGGACAGGGGATGAGGGAGAGTGACGTACGCGTGCCGCCGAGGCAGATGCGGCGGCGGAGGCAGCAGGAGCAGCCCATGTCAGCCGTCAGCGTCACCGAAAGGCTGCTGCCGCGGGCAGGGCGCACCGGGATCGGAGCTGAGCTGCGGGTGTCAGCTTGCAGAGCAGAGCAGATGCGACGACGCGGGTTGGAGGTTGATGATGATGACGATGGTTGATGAAGGGACAGGACAGGACGGGGACGGCGCAGCCCATGACTCTTGTCCGTCGTCCGGGTTTGGCTGTTACTGCTACGTACGTACGTACTTCCTCCGTCCCGAGAAGAACGACCGTCCGTCTTATTTAAAAAATTTATACAAATTATAAAGTAAATAAATTAATCCTAAAAATATCTTCAATGATAAAATAAGTCATAACAAAATAAATCCTATTTATATAACTTTTTTGAATAAGACGATGGTCAAACACGACGCCTAAAAGTCAAAAACGCCATTCTTTTGGGGTGGACAAGATATTTACAGATTATTACAGGGTGTAATAATGCACTCCATCCATTCCAAATTAACGGATGGAGTAACCAATAATAAAGATCATTCTTAGCATCAACAAGAAAGGGTTTGCTTGGTTATCAACATTTTACAGAGTGTAATGTAACAACAACAGGACTGTACTGGTTGTTGATGATGATGATGATTGAGCGTCCCACTCACCTTTGATGGGGTATACATGTCCATCCACAAAGCAAAAAGCTGGCGCGGCATCATGATGCGGTCCTGCTCTTCTACTAGATTGATTGGATTTCTACACTCCTTTGCAAAGTCATTAGCATTGCAAAGTCATTTTTTTGTTCCATGCAGAGAACCTTCCTAGGATACAAGGCTCCATTCAAACTGAGCCCAAAAACAAAACCCTGCGTCGCCTCCTCGCGGGCGGGGCGGGCGGCGGCGCAACCCTAGCCGCGGCCGCGCCTCCACCTCCATCCACCTCCCCTCCGCGCCGCGCCGGGAGTTGGCTCGCCGGCAGGCCGTGTGGGCGCCGCTATGAGGGCGGCGGGCGTGGCCTTGCTCGCCCCGTGGAGGTGGTGTGGCGGCGCGGTCGTCTTGGGCTCAGGCGGCGCATCGCCCGTCCCGAGTCGCGAGGGGACGACGAGGCCGCCCTGGGCAGCCCACGCGGCCGCCGGCCAAAGGGGGTGCTCGGTGGCGGCGGCTGCTTCTCGACCTCCATCGCCTTACCCCAATCCCCTCCTCCCTCCCTTTCCCCGGCCATGGGCGGGTCGGATCCCGTGCCCGCCGGCCGGATCGCCGGCCCTCACGACGAGGGCGGCATGGAGCTCTGGACGGCAGTGGGCGGCATGGTGCGGCGGCATTTACCTTCTTCACCGTCGGCCGTCCCGCCGGCGGCGCCTAGGCGGCCGGATCCGTGCACGGGTGGCCGGATCCGCAGCCTGATGCCGGGGGCGACCTGTGAAGCCCGGTGGGGTATGGGGGCGATCCAACGGATGAAGAAGTTGTCTTATCCGACCTTCTTCTTGGCGGGCCGTGCCGCTTCGTGCCGTGGCCGGCCGCGATTGCGCGCGTGCGTCGGCGGGTACCAGGGCTTCGTGCGGGGCGTTGGGGGCGCCCTCCTCTTTCACCGTCTCCCACCGGCGCTCTCGCCGCCACTGGCGGTGGCGGCCCGTGACGGTGGCCAAGACGGCGGCGGCGGCGGCACCACAGGCCAGTGGATTCGTGGAGCGCGGTGGTGATCAGCGGCTCTTTGTATGTCGCCTTTGCGGTGGGGTGGATCGGGGCGACCCATGGTACGCACGCGGCCGGGCGCGTCCCTCGTGGTTTTCAGCGGGGCGACTAGCAACGACGTGGTGACTTCTTCCGAGCTCGGAATCAGGGGCGACGACGGAAGCCGGGCTATTTGAAGCGAAGTCGGGCGGCGGCAGCGGCCGTGAAGCGCCGTTCCCCGCGTATGGGCGTCGTGTCTTCTAGTTTGCAGGTGAGAACCCGGTCCGCTCTTGGATGAGCGGCAGCGGCGCATCGTGCATCGCTTCTTCCCCTAAAGGCGTCGGCGTGGTATTTTCCGCTTCCAGGGCTGCGGTGTGTCGCGGCGGCTTTGGTCGGAAGTCGGACTGAGCGCTTGCGCTTTGCTTGTCTTCGGGCAGCGTACCTTCCGCGCCCTAAGTGCTTCGGTCTTATTTTCCTTGGGTCGCCGATCTCTGACATCAAGTGGTTTTTGGGCCTCGTTTTCCTTATAAAAGCGGGTCAATTGCTTACACACTTAATGATATCCGCACCGGATTACCGAACTGTTTCAAAAAAAAAAAGGATACAAGGCTCCTGTTCCCATGCCTACCAATCTGCCATTCGCAAAAGCACGCGACTGACTTCCTCCCACTCTGTGCGCAAGTATTGTTCTCCAAATAATAACTTGTTGGTTTTGCTTGCGTCCACCCTTCTGATGCCACCTGTCCCCCTTCCCTTTCTCTTTGGAAAAAAAAAGAGAGATGCTACGTCCTTTAATCATACCGCATCGTTTGTGACTTTGGCCTTTGTGAGTATGCCTCTATTTTCATGACGAATGAACCATTTATTTACTCTTTTTTTTTTTTTGCTCTATTAGTTGGAGCTGGAATAAATAAAAAGAATTTAAAAAGGCGGGCGTGGAACATCTAGACAATTGGTAAAAAAATATATTATGAGTGCGGTTGTAAGTTTTACTCATGCACTATCAAACCTGTAAATAAATGTTTGCCATGTTTCTTTGAATTTGAAAAATGAGTAGTTAATTTAAGTCCAACGGTTCCTAGATTCAATTAGTCCAAATAATAATAATCTCTACTATAATTCACCGGTTCAAATTATTTTAGGTACACCCAAAGAAACGTCACCCACTAAGAGACCTAACTTTTTTCCACCCAACAATTGCACAAAGAATTTTCAGAAAAAAATTGCCCAAAGAATCCCCATTAAAATCAAGGGCTCACGAAACAAAGTACATCATATCGACATGCCCGAGAGATAAAGTTTGACCAAGGTGTCTTACACCCTCCCCCTCCCCATGCCATCCCTCTCCCACGGCATTCAATGTTACGAACGAAACGCTAAAAAAAAAAAAAAGATTATGACATCCATAATAAATAACTAACTCTACTAGATATATTAAAGTAAACAATGAACATTGCAATAAAAAATATAATGATGATTAAGAATAATGCCATGAGCAACTTGAGCATAAGATAACAAAACGTAATTAGAATACAATATAAGACAAGAATAAGAACAAAGAGAATTATACTTAGAGAATGCTCCTAACAAGATCCGAAGTCCAAGTCTCTCTCGACTTGATCTCTTTCTGATCTACTACTAATTAGCTAATTGCTCATTTAATTTGTTGGTTTTTTTGTGTCCGCCCTTCTGATGCCACTTGTGTCCCTCCCCTTTCTCTTTTGAAAAAAAAGATGCTACTTCCTTTAATCATACTGCATCGTTTGTATAGGTGGAAGTTGGATATCCATGGATATCCAATGGATACATCTAGTTCAAAAAATGAACTAGGAATTCTTTTTCCTCATCAAAATTTAAAATTCCTATTTCATTTGCTAAAATTCATGGATGTCCAACTTCTCGCTCTGCCTTCCACCTCAAATCGTTTGTGACTTTGGCCAACTCATTTTTTAAAAGTTTGTGAGTATGCCTCTATTTTCATGACGAATGAGCCATTTATTTACTCCATAATTTTTTTTTTGCTCTATTGAGCTGGAATAAATAAAAAGAATTTAAAAAGACGGGCGTGGAACATCTAGACAATTGGTAAAAAAATGTTATGACTGGTGGTTGTAAGTTTTATTCATGCACTATCAAACCTGTAAATTAAATGTTTCTCAAAGTTTCCTTGAAATTGAGGTAAGTCCGGCGTTTCCTAGATTCATTTAGTCCAAATAATAATGACAGTTAGTTGAACAAGAACATATGGAGTAGTTAAATGATGCTAGGTAAAAAAAAATGGAACAAAACCATTTATAAATTAGGTATAGATTGAGGAAGTCATGTTTGGTTCCTGAGTGTTATGGAAACGAGTTGCTTCTTGAGCTATTTTTTTTTGAACCTAGTGCTTTCTTTTGCGTGGTGGATACAACTCTATTTGGATAGTATAGGTAGGCTTTTTCCGAACATGCAAAAAGGTTTATGCATCTTTGTATTTAAGCAGATAATTACAGCATAAGTGCACCAAGCGCCGTCTCTTGGAGGAGAGAATTTTACCTGAAGGGTTGTGTCTCAAAATGGCAACGGGTACCCGAAACCCGAAAGTACCCGACGGGTTTTTACCCGATAAAGATGCGGGTGTGAAATGATTTTTCTACCCGCGTGTACATTATTGAAGAAATCTTCTACCCATCGGTACGCTGGTCTTGGTCTGCGGTGTATGCTACCCATACCCGTCTCACCGCGGGTAATAAATACCCGCATATACCACTAGCAATCCTAATAAATTTGGCCCATAGAACACTAATATTTAAGCCAATTTAACTAAAATCTACATATATAACGCTAGTATTATTGCTAATTGATGTTAGATTTACTTTTTGTGCACATGTATTGACCTAATATTTATTAATTGTTTGAATTTATAAAACATTTCATATGTCATACTCGTATGTTCGCTGGTACGGGTTACCCGTCGCAGGTAGAATTTACCCGCACTGCGTATGGTATGGAATGATTTTTCCTACCCGCAGCGGATACTGGTAACCCGACGGGTAAAATTTTCTCTGGCGGGTGCGGGTATGGGTGGGCACTACCCGTCGGGTATTTACCCGCTGCCATCTTGAGTTGTGTCTCGTCACTCATGTTCTACGCTGATTACGCTTTTATTATTATTATTTTTAAATGGAAACAACTTAATTATTGTTGGCATACTGTATTAAGAGGTCTATATTAATTTTTTGATGATCTTCTATATATATATTAATAATAGTAGTTATTACTCCTGTGCGTGGTGCTAATCTAGAAGATCGTCAAAAAATTAAGTTTTTTTATTAGAAACAAAATTAAGTTTTGTTGGCAGTCTAATCTAGATTCTGACAAGATTCGGAATGTGAGACAGACAGAGGCCCACTAGGACTTTTTAGAATGTGAGAAAGAATAAAAAGCCCAACCCGATTAAGTAGTTGGGTTTGTAGCCCATTAGGCCCTTTCGAAGCCAGTATTGGGGCGTTTTTTTTTTTTTTGACAAGTAGTATTGGGGCGTTGCTTGCTCTTCCCTCTTCATCAAGGCTGTATCCGCCGCCGCCGTCACCAGCCACGCAACGAACATGGAGGCGTATGCCGGCAGAGCCGGGTCAAGTAATGCCGCGGCGGAGGAGGAGCGCTCATCCTATGCCGGAGCCGGATCAACGACGAAGGCGGACAAGGAGCGTGCTCTTTTGATGTTGAAGAATCTCAAGCTCGACGAGGAAAAGGCACACGCCGCCGGATCGAAAGCGGAGAACAAGGAGAAGAAGGCGCTGCAGAATCCCGTGCCCGACGAGTTCCTGTTCTTGTTCGAGCCGTTGCCCGGACAGGTGGAGGGCGGCCGCCAGTCCAAGGGGTTGTGGGGCCGAAACAAGAAGAGGAGGAAGGAGACCCACAGGTTGGGCAGGGAGTACATCGACTACGTGGAGAAGAACCCTCTGCCCCCACTGTACCTACCTGATCCTATGTTCTCGGATCTGTTTACGGACGAGATTGAAGAAGGATTTGTCGCTAAGCAAATAGCTGACTATGAAGAACGCGACAGGATCATCAAGCAGATCAACGAATACGGGTACGCTGATGTCGAAGTCGAGGTCCCTGACTACGACGAGGACTACCTTTGCAGGGATGTCAGCTTCGATGGCTACTGGTATGGTGTTAAGGCTGGTCTAAATAAGTGGCAGGATTGGTTTATGGTATGGGCTGCTGAATAATTTACTGCATGTCACCTCTGCGTGAGAGGCATCTAAGTTATTGAACTTTTATCTTCTGTGTGATATTTTTGCTGTATCGTAAATTGGAAGACTCGTATCATATCGTTTCTATCTTATTACTGCTTGAGTACTCATGATGCTTTTCTCATGTCACCACTGTTGTATACCTTGTTTTCATATGATTAGTGTTTGGGTTGGGTGATTCAGAATGAAATGATGCTATGTGTTAACTTTGTTGTACGGCTGGAAAAAATAGAGTAGTTATCTTTAGATATCTTGTAAATATGGTTACTTCAGGAAATTTGTATAGATTGTAAATATAAGTACAATAATGTTAGGTGTTCAACAAATTTGTAACAAATGTTTACACCGTCTCCAAAACACAACTTTTGATTAAAAATTCAAAAATAGAAAAACAAGGCCAAATGACCATCAGTACCCTTATCTTATCTCATCCTCATCCCAATCCTCACCCTACAGACGGGCGGCGTCGGTCTTTCCGCGTCGGGCATCGAGTCTTCCGCGGGCGGAAAGGTTGAAGGGGAGGGAGGGAGGTCGCGGATCGAGGTTGAGCGCGGGCGAGCTGCCTCGAGCGTCCGTGCGTGCCTCCTGGATGCGGCCTGCCGCGGCTCCCGGCGCCGCCTTCTGCCGAGGCGGCGTGGCTCGGAGGAGCCGTGGCGCGCGCGTGGGAGAGCGCCGTGCGCTGTCCCGGCCGCGGCGGCGTTGCCTTGCGGCTCACGGTGGCGTTCACCTACACATCCCGGCGATGCACATGAAGGTCTCGATTGAACAACATGGAAGAAGCGAGAGGTAGTTTGGCCAAACCCTAACCCCCTATACAATGCAGTTCTTTTTGTTGTCAGTGGGTGCATTGTTGATAGTTTGAGTAGGATCACGCTAACCGCATGGTATTTTGCGTGGTTTGTAGGCCAAATCACGAGCATCTGACTTGTTGTTAGAATTCGATCTCGGCTTGCGAGATAGTGCTCCAAAAGTCACGCGGCCGAGGGTAAAACTTTACCTACTAAATTTGTTATGACATACATGGCTTTGGGGAACATGCTGCGGTTGATTGATTTCATTGGTGAGCATTGCATGTGGGGAGTCTAAGCAATACATAACCTTATGGCTGTGTGGAAAATGATTCATTTGAGATCAGCCCGATGAACATCTTTTTGAAGTGGTTTCAACTCAATGTAGACAAGGAGTTAAGCTTGCATCAATGCCGATAAATGATTTTTGAAGGGACGCTGCAGTTTTCACCAACTAAGCGTAGGTGTCATCTAGTGTGAGAGTCACAGTGCACCTATTTGAGAGGACCACAAATGAGGGAGTCACAAATGATGATGAGAGGAGATGATGATGAGGAGGGAGGAGGAGGAGGGGAGGTAGGAGATGATGATAAGGGCATATTCTCGGCGGCCGCTATGACAGATTTAGTCGCATCTTGACTCGATGGTTGCTCACGACCAAGAGTTTGATCGATGGTGAAATAATTGATGATGTTGATGAATATGAGTGCTCCCATGCTTTCATATGACCCACGATGATCCATGCATTGATGTAAAATGTGGTGTTCCCAGGATGTGGATCGATTGCAAAATGCTTGATTACACATCATGCTATCTTGTATGATCATGCTTTTACTATCTGTAAAGATAAAATAAGATTTAGAGCCATATGCAGAGGCTGATAAGGGATTGGTGGACTTTTATTGCACTACGAGCACAAGTACCTTGGATGCAAGGTGATTATTGTGTAAAATATGAATTTGAGATAGTCTATTAACTTGAGATGTAATTTTGCTAACAAATTGGTATTTGTGCATTGTTATGATGTAGAGTGAGCAAGTGGACCCAAATCACACTTGTGGCTCTTTTTAACCTGTGTGAAAGGGTGAGTCCATGGCATCAAATAAATGGGTTTTACGATAGAGTTGTGGGCGTCTTTGGCTGGGATGACCCTCAAATGGGTCCTACAAGGTACCTGATGATTTAAAAAGAGGTTTGGAGTGGATGTTCCATATGATAGAGTTTATAGAGGGAAGGTGAGGCACTTGATCTCATGCGTGGGAAGTGGGAAGATTCTTGCAGACTTGCCTTCCTACTTGTCCAAAACTGAGCTTCTAGATTCGATGCACTGGCGGCGTTGTTGAGCTAGTAGAAGTCGAAAGCTGACATAATGGTCATGAGATGGCTACATGAGATTCTTTGTTGCTCTAAAGCCAATGACATTGATGGGTTTTAGAAGGATCACGAACCATATATTGCCATGGATGGATCTCACTTGACTGAGGTAGGGCAAGAGGAATGATATTGGCGAGCGTGACTACTTGATGAGATGGTCATAGCAGGATTTGTTTCAGGTGGCATATGGGGTCATTGAGGAGGCGGAGATCTAATGCAAGTTGGACATGGTTAGAGTCGAGGAACTTGGAAAAGAAAGCAATTGGTTCTCCTCGAGGGTGTGTAAATATGGCTACTATTTGGTCCTTCAAGTTAATTGCCAAGACCTAACATATGTCAATAATATCAACACGAGGTTTGGTCATTGAAATGCAGGATCTGAGCGAGGGAATTGAAGAAAGAGCTAGTTTGAGAGTTGTCTATCGGAGTTGAGCATAGAGAGTGCATGAGGCACTTGTGGAAGAACATAAGAAGAAAACATCACAGTGTGGCCCTCTTTACGGAAGAATATGGCGAACAACGCTTTGCCAGAGACCTTCACAGCCCGACACAGTTCAATTTCTTCATGAAGAATATAGAAGATAAGGATCCCAGGGCCCTTGAATGGTTGGATGATAACCACATCCATACATATATGGAGAAGCGAAGCAAATTCTCGAGGAAAGGCTGCAAGGTAAGATTACATCAACCATAGCCTTTACGAGAGTTTCAATAGTTAGTGTCAAAAATAAAAAGAATATCACATTGTGGAAATGCATGACAACATAAGACAAATGATCATTGAGAAATTTGTCTTGCTACGATCAAGAATGCTAGAAAAGATGGCTGATAATCCAGCCATCATCAAAGATCACGAGATGTCTCAATCCAAGGCCATTAAAGGATCATGATATATCTTAATTTGTGGGCACTGGAAGCGAGTAGTGTGATCAATAGATTTAGGCATGCGAGTTAACTTGGAATTGAAGAGACATGTACTTGTAGGGCTTGGCTAGATTGTGAGCGAGGAAAACCTTGCAACCATGCTCTTGCTTTTCATTTGCAAAGCTTGGTAGAGAAGGTTCGAAATGGATGAGTTTGTCCATGAGATATTTCTGCGATTTGAAAGGTTAAGAAAAGGCATATGCAGGTACTTTCATTCCATGACATCAAAAGAGCTTTGGCGACCCGCGTTGACTTGAGGCTACAAAATCCATAGCTAAATTGAGGAGGAAAGCACGGGAGACGAGAAAGTCTAGGTTCAAGGCCTATGATGAGGTTACGCGTTAGCAAGAAAAGAAAGAAGTATGTAGTGAGTGCCAAGACCTTGAGGACATTTTGCCAAGACATGCCAAGGGAGGTCTCCTTTGCTAGTCAAGAGAAGAGCTTAATTCTTCACAACATGGATCGCGGGACAGCCAAAGTAGAGATATGGTGTACTTCCTATTTATTTCTAGATCTACCAGCCCTTACTAATCATCATGTTTCTTCCCTGAGTGCAAGTGCTCTTTGCTCCTACTTTGGAAGAGGTGAGGGAAGAGGGGAAGAGGAAGGGAAGGGGAGGCGAGGAACAAGGAGGAGCTCATGTGACCCAATGTAGAGTCATGGTTTTGTTGTGGTGCTCACTGACACATTTGCCATAATGCGATCATAGCTAAATCATGTTTCCCTCTCTTTCTAGTGCAAGTGCTACTAGGAGGGAAAGGGAAGAAGGAAGAGGAAGGGAAGAGGGAAGAGAATCGAGAGAGAGGCGCAGCAGTGGTCCAAGGTAAAGCCATGGTGTATTGGGTGTACTTATTTGTAGGCTAAATCTCTACTAACCAATGCCAAATCACACACTAACCAACATAGTTTCACATTTAGAGGGCCAGGGAGAGAGGCCGAACAAGAGGAGAATCGAACAAAGAGGAAGGCTAGCTAGTTTGTTAGGTCTCTAAGGCTGGTCCTTGAATAGAGATGCTTGTAGCTTTTGTGCACATATTTGATATAGTGCATGAACTTCTTTTCTTATGTGGACATGTTGGCATTAGATGCAGTAGCTTTTTGTGGATATCATGGTGTTGACATGTAGCTTTTGTGGACTTAATGACATACTTTGTATGGGATGCTTTGAGAAGGACCCCTACTCAATGTTAGTTTGCTTCACTCCATGAGATTTGCTCATGTGTTTTATATGTGCTTCATATTGTTGTCATGATGCTAGCAAAATATTGCAAAAGGTCTTGCCAAAATTTTGAACATTTTTAAATATTAATGGTCTTGTCTAAAATAATTGTGTTAGTTACATGCAAATATATGTGACCAAACTAAATTAATTGTTTGTCAACATACAATAAAAAGTTCAGTGATTACAAATTGAGGGGTAAAACCACAAATATGCATAACAAATAGGGGCAAAATCACATAGGCATTTACTGTCATTTTGTACAAAATGTAACACCATTAGAAGGATACTTGAGTAGGGCAAACTAGTGCTCGTTTTCAAATAACAGGAGTAAAATTCACAAAGTTAAAAAGTCTTTTTGACTATTAAATACATAAGACTTTTCATTAGAGGCAGGGAACCATCGAATTTGTAGAGATGGGGGAGGGGTACAAACCTATGAGAAAAATGCATCTCCTAGTTGTGATCCCCAATATAATGTGAGGATCTTTGATCAGCCTACTGCAAACATGGCATTTTTTTGAAAACCACATATATCTACCTTCTGTGCTCATCTTCTGCTACCCACCAATGTTGTGTTTCATCATGATCATGTATTGCAAAGATTAAGTGGCAAAAAGATGATAAAGATTACTTGAGAACAACAGTGGATTAATCAGGAACAGATAAATGAAACACTGCCCCAAGTCTATTTGATTTGTCCAATTGTTACTCTACTGTAGTAATGTAAACCTGATCACTACTTTATTGTAGTACGTGTTGTAGATGCATAAAAATAGTAGGGAGAATTTATACCATCTGTGGGAATAAATGTTTTTCTTTTTCTTTCAATAACATGCCAATGTGAGACTGAAATGAATACCACACTTTTTAGTATTGAAATTGAAAAAGAAAACCAAGATGCAATCCACAATGATCAGGGGTTGCAAAGTCTAATTTGAATTTAGATAAGTGTAAATATTTTTTTGTTCTTTGAAATTTATCATGATGTCTGGAATTTTTTTGTCTTGCCATTTCTGAGGGGATTATATACTCATAAATATGCTCATAGTATGAAGTTTGTGAGCCTATTAGAAAGAGCCCTACTTTGTTAAGTATCACTTATTTGTTTGTGGTCAATCTTGAACTTACAGTAGTGGCATTGCCAGCGGCATATGCAGCTGGCAACTCAGATCAAAAACTGTTTTTGGCTGTGACTTTTTAATTGGGTTGATTCTCTAGTGAAACTAAAAACTGTTTTTAGAAAAAAACATTTGGTAGAACTACTTACCTGCCTGATCATTTAAGAGAGGACAAATGTTCAACATGCCCCTCGCTTTCTAAATTGGTGTTCCCTTTACAGTTGTTAATATAATATGTGAGTACTTTTGAAATAAAACATAATACGAAGTTTTGACCAGCCACTGTTAGTGGCTTAATTACATATATAAGCGCAGTCATGGGCTGCACATATCAACTCGCGACTGACCTTAAGGAATGTGGTGGAGGCGGTAGCAAACTGATGTGATTTCTTTTTCCTAGACTAAACTGATGTGGTTTCTATTGAACTAGAGAGGCAATTTTTGTATTAAGAGGGCAAAAATATAGGGCTCCATGAGTGGACGGAGCTGATAAAAACGACCGTAATTTGGACACTAAAAACAGTAAAAACAGCTTTTTTTAATCCCTTTGATAATCTGGGTCCGTCATTTTGTGAATGTCAAATGTTTTGAGAGATGTGTTTTTGACTAAGTTATTAGGGGCAGCCACAATGTTGCAAAAGGTGATCTTAAGCATTTATTGTTGCTGCGAGAAATGCACTCCCTAGGTCGGTCTCAATGGGGGTTTTCATGAGCTGCTTTTTATCGATATTAAATCTGAATGGCCACATCGCAAAGTAAAAGCTTCACTTTTTGCATGAAACGCCTAGAAGAGAGAAGGGAAAAGTTTCACCATGATGAAACCTTTTGGAGCACTGTCTTTCACATGCGTTGGGAAACTCGGGTGAAACCCTTATTGAGAAAGAAATAATGTTTCACCATGGAACTATCCAATTAAACCATGCAATGAGAGGACCTGTGGGGACATGAGCCTATGAAACTGCAGTGAGGGAGACACCTATTTCATGACAAAGTTTCAGTATCTTGAGCTGAAAGGTGAAACTCTCCATTGAGACTCGGACTTATACATTGTGTGCACAAAGATCTTAAGCTAATGTGCAACCCTCAAAGCTAGTGGCCAAACCATAAGCAAATAGAAAACAATCGAATCGGCCATCACCCATCATTATTTCTCTCTCTCCTAGTCTTTTGCTCGTTGCTGCCAAAAAGAATACAGTTTATGAGAGGTTAGGAGTAATCATGCAAGGCACATTACCATCTTGCGTGGAGTGTGAGCTTTCTGAGCCGATTTGCTTCGCACGAAAAGTGGACCACTGCTTAATATCAATAATACCTGCATGCACATTGCGCATGCCCCTATGTCACCTTCCTCTAAATAAGCTTGATTTTGCTTGTGTCTAGTCCTATGCTACCTGTCCCCACTCCTTCCCTTTGGACCAAAACAAAAAGGTGCTACATTTTTTACTTATCGCATCGTATTCGTTTGGCACCAACCGATGCTAAACAGTTGCAACGGGAACATTCAATTTGCTATGTATATACATAAATAAAAGTCAAAACGGATTTGAAATTTGAACTTGAGGGAATATAATGCATGTTTCTTGTTTGTCTCTCATGAAGCAAAACAGTTTCAGCGTATCAATAGAACAATGAAGAAGCAAGCAGCGCGAGCTGCTATATTCTCACATGAAAATCTAACACATTTTTTCGCAACGCGCGCATTTATTATCCAAATGCGGATTCTATTATCACAGGTAGATTTTTACATACAGATACAAAAAGATATCATCAAATTTTTCTAAAAAAAAATAAGGACAAAAAAGGATGGTGTCGCACAAAGCAGTTAAGAAGACAGATTTAAACACTTTTAACGGACAACCAAGAGACAATACTCTTTTTCTATGTAAAAACAGCGGTGTCCACACTTTACGCTACCTTCCGTTGCGCGCGCGGTGCCGTGCGTCGGGACCTGACCAGGACGCACGCAGGCATGTACGGCATGCGCACAAAGCTGCTTTTTTGGGCCGGCCACACGTCGTAAGATTTTTTTTTTTTCAACTTTCTTTCGAACGATGGCTGGTGGAAAAGTTGAAAATAAAAACAGCACCCAATCTATGCAGTTACACAGTGCGTCCTTTTCAAGGGTCTACATGACAATTTCTAGAAAAACAGCTTCAGATTTCTTACTCGTTTGATTGTGTTATTTTTTACAAAAATTTCCTTTTTTGGATAAACTAAATAAAATACAATCTACGTAAAGTCGTTCAAATGCCAACTACCCGTATTGAATGACCATACAAATATTCCCCAACCGAAATTGACAAGCCAACCACTTCGAGTTGACCTGTTTGCCTGTCAAACCTTTTTTTTTTTACTAGCCCTGTGAAAACTTTAGTGGTTTTATTTCTTTTTTATACACCTAAATAACTAGAGAAAATGCATGGGAGTTTTTAGTTTTCTTAAGTATTTACTTTGATCAATTCTACAAAGAGATTTTTTTTTGAGATTACATGTTATAGCAACGCAGACGTCTCCAACACGCACGACACACTCACCCCCTATGAACACCATCGCGCATAACCCCTACCCCCTACGAAGACCTTCGGGCGATCGAGCTTCAAGAAATCTTTAAGCCCGAAAAATTACACAATGGCTACCAACCACTTGATAATACTAAAAACCCTGGAAATAAATCCAGATAGATTATTTTTCGCACCTGCACTTCAATAACCCCGCA
The DNA here is from genome assembly GCA_015847255.1 of Hyparrhenia diplandra. Taxonomy (NCBI): domain Eukaryota; kingdom Viridiplantae; phylum Streptophyta; class Magnoliopsida; order Poales; family Poaceae; genus Hyparrhenia; species Hyparrhenia diplandra. The sequence continues at coordinate 37,105 of JADLZK010000599.1, read as the reverse complement.
GCCCCCCAACCAACGACCTTTACCATCGAGCCACGTTACCGACCGCCTACAAAGTAGAGAATTCCTTATTAACATCTAAAACATATCTCATGTTGTGTTTAATAAATTACATTATCATTACATAATTCTGCCTACATATAGGTAATATTTTTTCTAGTGTGTATCACGGCTAAAAGAAAAGAAGAAAAATATAAAACAATAATGTTCCCAAAATATTTCTCAATTTGGAACCTGTTTAGATCAGCCGAACACCCACGGAGAAGACCTCACTCACAAGCAAACTCAGACTGAGAAAATTTTTTTTTGAAAAACTATGGGAGTCTCCCTGATAATTTTAACCACACGAATAAGATGTCCTGACCCACAAGTCATGACGTGAGCACCGACTAAAAATCTCCAAAAAAGAGCACGCGAGACCCTCCATAGTCAAAAGAGCACGCGGTTGTGTTTAGTTACCCCAAATCAGAATCAGAAGACGCTTCTGGTTGCTTCGCAGAAACATTATCCCACCACACTGAACCAGTCAGTCTACACATTTTAGGCTAAACATTTAGCCTACCCCGAAAATTTCTCCTCAGTTGAATAAATGAACAATTTTCAGTTTCTAAGATTCAAACACAGCCAAGAAAACGAACGCAAACCCTACCCCGAAAATTTCTCCCCCACAGCAATCCTCCCACTGGCACGCAACGCACCCGAGCTCCTCGACCTCGAGCCAGCCGTCGTCGCCATGGTGAGCAAGCAGGCCCGCTCTCTCGCCCTCCCCGCCGTCGCCGCATGCCTGCTCCTCCCTCTCCCCGCCGCCTCGCCGCCACCGACGTCGACTACTGCAGTGAGTATCCCCGCCCGTTTGGGTTCCTCGGCAGCGGATGGAGTCGCAGATTGATTTCGCAGCAGAGCTGTAACTGCAATCTGTTCTGGTATATGACCTTGTAGGTAAGAAGAACTACCCGGTGAAGGTGAGCGGTGTGCAGATCGTGCCCGATCCGGTCGAGCCCCGGCAAGCCTGCCACTTTTAAGATCTCCGCTTTACTGGTATGGTTTGACTTCGTTCGTTGCACTTCCTTCTGCCTCATGCGTTCCGTGGTACTGATGTAGGAGTACTGAGTAGCGGTGCTTTATTCCGCGTAGATAATACGGCATACGTACCTAGACTACGAAGGGAATTAGTAACTAGTAACTACCGATCAAAAAAAGTTTGTCGCAGGACTGACTGAATTTTGTTGAAATTTTTTTATAGATTATTTAAGTTTCTAGGGGTACTAGTACCTGTGGTTGCTGCGTTGCTGGCTGTAATTTCCTGTGCATGTCCTGCGCTACTGGGGATTGGGATTAGATTCCTTTTATTACTGTACTGCTGAGGAAGTGACGAATTACCAGGTCATTTGGGGGAACTCTTGTGAGGTGTTGTTAGGTTGCAGGAGTAGCTGAAGACTTTTCAGTGAATTTTGTTTATTGTAGTACTTGGAGACCGTGAAAAGAAATTAACAATTGGTGATGAACTGAGAATTGTAGTAGTACTAAGTTCAATTGAATTTCGCTCATATGTAGCTTTGGGAGCTGTAGTACTACCCCTGCATTAAGCGCTACTTGGCGGCAACTGGACGCCGCTTTGTTCTGTTCATGTGCACGCAGAGTTATTCTGGTTTGGTTTCTGCATGCCCTTGTGTACTTTTAGCTAATAGTTGGGGTGCTTATCAACACTTTTTTGTTGTTGTTTGTAACTGCAAAATGTCTCCCCGCGAAAGCGTACTGACAACCTTTGGATATAGGAAACGTTCCAGGCTATGCGCAAAACCATGCTGGAATACTGTTGAGTGCGATGGGTGTTAGCATGACTCAAAAGAGTGGCTGCAGTTTTTCTTAAGACTACATACATTTGATAGTTCAAAGTTCTGCATGTAGAAGCTTTTTGGTATTAATTCACAGTCATACTCAACTATACTTAAAATAGAAGTCCTTTGCATGACACATCACGTATAAGTTAAGTGAAGCTGTAGGATTGCTGGTTATGATCTATCTGTTGTTAGCATGCATAAGTGGGCAAGCAGTAGTGCTTGCTTGCTTTTGATTTGTCTCATACGCTCACATTAAGCCTCTCAAAGGCAACAGGGATGTGAACACTTTGTCCTACCACTTGGCTATGAGACAAGCGGCCATAGCCGTGCTAGTGCCGCCTCGTACATTGTTGAGAGAATGATTCGACCATGTGTAAACATTATCTTTAATATGGCATATAATGTTTTGCTGTTCTCTGTTTTATTGGTTCATATAGTTGTGTAGTTGTGTGCCTCTAACAGAACTGTGGAATTTCCTTCTATGAAGGAGCATCAGGATAAAGCAAAATTAGTCACTGATTGCACATAAGAAGTACCATCTTTTTACGATTTCTGAAAAAGTAAAATATAATCACAAGGATCCACTTAATTTAGTCATCTTTTGTGTTCTGTGTCCTGCCCTTCACAGCCAGTTCCAAATTCCAAATCATTTTGCCGACATGCGGACTCACTTCTTTTTATGGGATGAAAAGCCCTTTCGTCTATTTACATGGGGTGAATCAGTACAGCACAGTCAGGTCAGAGCTTGTGCTAGAAGATGCTCATGTTGTATCATCCTCCCAACTAGGAAAGAAGCAGTACGCATTGCTGACTGACTGTTGGAATGATCATGGTTACTAGTACGTAGCTAATCAACTCAGAGTAGGGTGGCCTGGTGAAAAATGCTGAAGTACATCTGAAGTTGTGTTTTACTTTCGACAAAACCAAGTATGGCACCTCGTCTATACTTTCACCTGAAATGGCTGAATGGTAGGGTCTCGCTTTCTACATATTATTACTTTGGGCGATTCATCGTATACCAGCCAGTTGATAGGAGCGGGGATTATGATACTTGCTATGCAACTTTTATTTACTATGCTAAACGAAACATAGAGACAAAACTAGTTAGTCGTTTTCTCAATACTAGTTGTTAGTTTTGTTCTAGCATGTTGGTTTGCTTCAGTACATTTAGTAGAATATGTTGCATTAGCAAGTTTATCATTTTGAAATTTCTCGCCTCGTATGCGATACACTCGCATCGCTTTGATTTGGTACGCTTTTAGATGAAGCATCCATAGTAATAGGTACAGTATGAACCCTCCTCAGCAGTGACTCTCAGGCTCGTAATGAATTGGAATGGTTTTTAGAATGACTCGTAAATGATACTAATTCATCGCACCACTTTCTTCTGTCATATACCATCTTGAAGAATGTAGATTGCATTCATCGCTGAGGGTCATTTCCTGAAGGAGGCTTGTACCAGCTCTTCGCCATCATAAATAGCAAAACTAATCCTTGTTTATTACTCCAGATTTTTCATTCTCTCATTCTTAGTTAACCATTTCATTCTACTTTCTTCTGTGGTACTTTTTGGAGTTTTCTTTGAACAATAGATAGTTATAATTTCATATTAAGTGATTCCCGTATCTTCTTTTTAGCACACACACATGCATACAGTAGGCCATGAATTCCTATTTGTGACATCTAACTTTCACCATCAAACTCAGTTTGAATATCCTCCTCTTTTTGATTTTTGGAGTGTAGTAATAAAAGATATTAGATTAATTTGTCCTCTAGCTGCACCATAGTAATATTCCACCCGTGATATGGTAGGAGTGCTACCATACTCGTGCAATGTGCAGAATCATTTAGTCTCGTACTCGGTGGATCATCCAAATGTTGAACTGGAGTAGCTATTCGTCTCACTGATACCAACACCTGTACCTGATTTATTTAGTTCTCAAAAAGTAATCTTTTAAAATAGCTGAATATGCATATGTAGCCCTGTGACAAGTCAGTTACCTGCATCAATTATTTGCATGTGGTGGAGCTTGCAGTGTGGTGCAAGAAATTCATGAACCTGTTTTGATCAATCTTACTATTTATATAAAAAGACTCCACTGTTTGCATGCATTTTATTGATCGATGTGTTATTTCAAGTATGAAAGAAATTTTATTGATCGATGTTATGATGGGAACGGATCTAGGTTTTTAGTGTCAAAACCATGCCTTTTATATCCTCACAGAAAAGATGATGGTTTCCATGAATTTTCAGATAAAACCATTGAGAAAGGGAAGCTGCAGATCGATGTTAAATATTTCTTCTTTTCTATGTGCACCGAAACTCGTGATACATCTGTGGAGAGACTTCCCGTCCAGCAACTGGTGACTTCGAAGCTATCGCATTGACAGCGCTACCAGGATTACACCACCTGTGAGATTTCTGCACAGCCCTCATCACACATTTAATCTCTGTTGCACTTTCTTAGGACCTGACAGATAGCACACCTGATACTGCCTCTGATACATCGAATGGAATTTAGTATTACTGTATTAGTCAACTTTTTGTTCATTCACTGATGCATTTTGTGATTCTGCTCCATCGCAGGGCTCTTACACAATCTACATGAAGATACTTGGGGATGAGAACGAGGAACTGAGTTGCATCTCGTTTGGGTTCGCATTGTCCCATCGCCTCCAGCTGAACGCCTCTGAGCTGAGCACCAGAAGTATCCCATGGATGGATGATGTAATTATGTAAACCACTCTGTATCCTGTAACTCCCAGTGTCGAGGTCCATGTACGTACGGTTTGTGGGTGTCGCAGAACTGTCTTGTGTTCAACTAAGACGTTTTATCCAGAGTTGAACATCACAATAAAACAATGTCTGATAACCAGCATGAAATGAAAACTCTTTGATGGAATATGCTTACATTTACACGCTGAACTGAAGCCGGTTTGGTTCTGAGTGGTTGCAGTATAGCCACAGGACATATGGAAAAATCTGGACATGGACAGCCTCACGATTTGCTGTTGTACCTGTCTGTTAGTATTGGTAAGGATGAGCAGGTTAATTCAGTTGAATTGTCATCCAGTAGGGCTTTTAGTCAACACAAAACTCAAATGTTTTGGTTATTTCTGCTGGGTAGTACATACAGAATTTTGAGAGAGAGAAAGTGTGACCTGAATTGGAACTCCGTTCTGCATCGCTGTAACTTTGTAAAAGCTCGTGGCCATATACATTATTAATCTATAACATTTCACAAAAATTCATCCACGTGTAACATTATTATACATCAACAAGTCGTCGTATCACTTTTATCAATGTATCATAATCATCGTGGTAGCATCAAACTTTGTTAGAAAATGTCGCATGTTATGTTATGTTATGTGTATATATATCCATGTCATTTTGTTGACTTTTGAAGTATGGCTTTGCACGCCGTCGTTGTTCCTAAAACCGTTTTTAACAAAAATGTTGGTAAGCCTTCCGTTTCCTGCCGTGACTGACCTTTCAACGGCACGCTGTGCTGTGCCAGTGCAGCGGCGCGTGGCTCCTCTCCTTGACGGCTCCCCTCCACCTCGCCCCTTCTTCTTCCCCACCTCCTCTCCCCACTTTCCCCACCACCTCATCGCCGTAAAACCACACGCATCCAGAGGCAAAGCGAGGCAAGCGCCAGCCGCCATCAAAATCGAGGTCTCAAGATTCCCCACCCCGAGCCGCCGGCCAGATTCATCCATTCCAACGTCCGCCCAGCGCGCCATGATCACACTGGCATCCTGCGCGCGCCTGCCGCGGTCGACGACGGCGCGGCGGGTTCTTCTAACGTCCCCGACAACAAAACCCGCCCACCATGGCGTTTCATCGGCCCTATCCGACGACGCGTGCTTCTTCGACGCGCGGGAGCCGGATGAGACGCCGACCATCCGTTCCGCCGGACCTCCGCACCAGAGCCACCGGACGCGTGGGAGCTAGTGAACAGACGCCCCGCCTTCCCCACCCCAACACCCTTCCCGACAGATCCGCCTCCTCCTCCCCGCCGCCGCCGAGTTCACCCGACCCACTCCTGGGTTTCCACGCCCCACCAGGCGGCGTCCACAATAGTCCTCTACAAATAACGTTCTCCGCGGCGTGCGCCGATTCCGGGACTGCAACGTCGCACGTTCCCCGCTGGAGAACCTGGGCTTTCCGTTCCAGGGCGCGTGACGTGTCCATGGACCAGGGGCTCGAGACCAGCTGTAGTCGTGACTGGGGGCGGGGCGCCCCAAATCCCCGCCGCGGCTCTTCGTGCGGGGCCGTGACGTCGGTGGCGGCAGCTCCAGTCCCTCAGGCCCACGAGGGAAGGTCCCCAAGACTCGTGCCGGCGCTGGCGTCCTGCGGTGCGGCCGGAGGAGGAGAGAATCGGGCGAAAAGAAGGCGCGTGGAGCAGGTGCGGCGCCTGCTTGAGGCTCAGGTTCGTGGTGTGCGGCGAGTGTTGACGGTAGCCGGAAGGTGTTCGACGACGACGGCCGGCGGTGTATCCAAACGGTGTAACGAGAATGGACTCGTCATGTGCCCGCTCTGCTAGCTTGTAGGCGGCGGCGGCGGATGAGCTCATCATCGGCCGCCCAATTAATCATCGATCGATAATTTATTTACTGCTATGGTTAATTGCTCTCGTTTATACTTGGGATAGTGTGTGTTTTGTGTTGGAGTGGTTGGTTTGTCGTGGACGTGTATGTACATAAACCAGTTAGGAATTTGAGCAATGTGTGATTGATTTGTATATATATACTGGATTTTAGATGTCCATGTCAAAACTCCATGCAAAATACAATACATGTTTCCATCCACATGATCCATGCTTTACATACCTATCAATCAATCAATCAATGTGAAACAGGTTTCCTGATCAAGTTAGTGGATTGGTGATTGATGCTAGCTGCTCCTGGCACTAGACACTGATGATGACATCAAGCAAAGGTCAAACGAAATGAAATGAAATGTGCGTCTGTGGTGGGTCTCAAATTTCAAATTTCAGGATGATGTGTACGTGAGAGGGTTGGGATTCTGTTAGTTGCCATCATTCTCCTAGGCATTTTGAAAATGTTTGTGTTCCCACACCACACTTCTGTATATTTTCTGAAAAACCACACACACACAGCTTTGGATTCTGCTGGGTTCGTTCATGCGTGCGTGTGAGTCCAGGAGGAGCAAGGAGCCAAAGCAAGCGAGCATGCATCAGTCCTTTCGGATCAAAAGGAGGGTTGCTACTGTTTCAGCAACCTTTTTGCATCATTGCGCCGGCCGGCGTCAAGTCACTGAGATTTGCGTTTGCTCAACAAATCAAATGATGCACTGAACCCATTCGTACCACAAGTCCTAATCGTGTAGGGTAACTTCCGGGCCAAAGGGCAATATAAATTAAATTAATCTCGGGATAAATAAATAAATAGAAAACAGCATCTATGATATGATTTCATGAACCCCAATCGTTGTGGATTTATCGAGTACAGAGCCGTATCCGATCCTTTTTCGACCGAAACGGACGGACACTACGCAATACAACAAGACACGCGATGGACACTGCGTGAACATGACACGGCATGGCATCCCTTCATGTGTGTGTTGCATCCGCATCGGAACCGTCGCCATCGCCATCTCTCTCGTTTCGTGGGGGACAAGGGGCAATGGAACACTGCAGCAGACGACAGGCGATTGATGTTGGTGTTCATCATAGCTGACTGACGGACTGAGAGAAGCTAGAAAGCCATAGGGAAGCAGACGGACAGGAACCGCCGGGGGGTCGTCGTCGTCGCCGGCTTCAAAGGCACTCACTCACTCGCGCCAGTCGCCGCGGGACACGGCGGCGGCAACGCATGTAATGGGCGGCCGGAGGAGGGGACCAGGCAGACGGTTAAGCGGGGCCCCAAGTGCTCCACTCGGCCAGAGTCCAATGGGCCTTGCTAGCTGGATGGGCCCATGCAAGTAGCCTTCGCGAATCGCGATGGCGTATGGTAGCACATGCCAACCAGGAGTTGCGTGGGCCAGGCTTTGCTATCCCTACCTTTTTCTCTCTCTCAGCTGTGGGAGGAAAAACTACTTTTTTGGCTCTTCCCTCTGAAAACCGTTTTAAAATGCACTCTCTATAGCACCAGTTAAAAATTATCTTTTAAAAGTGGTTACAATATATATTGAGAAAATATGGTAGGAACTTTAGACTGTGAAAAGTACCTCCGGTCCGGGTTTTTATTAAGATCCTAGCTAGACAAAAAGTATTAAAAATAGATAGTGCACATCACGATGATGTAGAGCTCGTGAAAGTATCTCTAAACTTTTTATTAATAACTAGACTTGGCTCTAGAAAAGCGAGGAAATCGCGTGCACAAAATTTAGATTAAAAACATTTATATTAATTCAATGTCTCTAAACGTATTATGACAACTTTGCACATCGAAAACACGAGCGGTTCATGTGTTAATCTATATGATGAGACTCTCGTCATAAAAGGCACCGAAGATGATGGTTCACCGCTCTACTCTCTATGGCCCCTGGTGGGAGTGGCGGGGATTTCCTCGACGATCGAGATGGCATGGAACCTAAGAGTGATTTAAGTATGAAATCTTACACCAAATTAAAAACTCTATGCTAGTTGACTACAGAATCCAAAACAGGAGAGATGCATAGAGCGAGTGTGGCATCCCATCTAGCCAAAAATAACATTTTCTGTGAGGGTAAGAGGTGACACTAGTAGCCACCTAGCCACACAAAGAAGTAAATCTTTGCATCACGTGCACCTTAGCTAGATTGGTTCTTTCATCCCCTATAATTAAACTGCGACGTCTACATTTCAATATCAAGACATACTCCCTCCCGCCGAAATAAACGACGTCTTTGGGTCTCGTACATACGAAGTTTAGCTCCTCGATTTGTAGAAAATACGTAGTAAGATTTAAATCTTCAAATAAATTTGTTAAAAACTAGATCTAAAAGATCTTTCCAATGATACTAATTATGTAATATAAATATTAATCTCTATTTTTGAGATATAATCGCTGGTCGTATGTTTTCGTAGGAAGCGCACGTCGTTTTTATTTTTGGGCTCAGGAGTAGATTATAATCACTCTTTGACTACGACATATTACACAATACAAATGTACCTGTGATACTCCCTCCGTTCCGGAATTATTGTCGTTCTAGCATCGGGACCGATAACCAAGGATGGAGGCAAAGGACCCTGTTATCCCTACACAACTGCTGAAAAGTTGAAATAACTATGCACATTCATTGCTCTACTTTCGTTCCTGACCACAGCTCTAGCGCTCCTGCACAGCTCAAACATCCAATGCTAGACTTGCTTTTCATTTTTATAGTAGAAACGGCTGGACGTCAGACGATTGATGTCTGTCTGAAGATCTACTAGTCACCAAGGACAAATTTGGAGTCGTAGAGATGATAAGTATTCTGGACACGTCAGATTATATTATGAAAATCGTTGACAAAGCATAATAAGGGTGATTATATTATGGGGAAATCATCTTCTTATTATAGATAATAAAAAAATCCGTAAAAATCTCTTTAAGCTTTTTTGCGCTCTGTCAGTCAGTCGGTCAACGCTCAACGGGCAGTCAGCTAGCTGCTGGCTGGCTCGGCAGGGCAGGCAAAGCGAAGCAAGCAAGCAACCGAAGCAGGCGGGGAAGCAACCGTTGGCGAGGGGCGGCGCAGTCCCCCCTCTCACACCTCACATTCCACACCGTCTGGGCCCTGGAGGCATCTCCCTCTCCTCTCCCTCTCCTCCACAGCGCCACCGCGGCGGGGCGGGCGGCGTGCCTTTACAAATCCGAGGGGCGTGAGGAATTCCGCCGCGTCGCGTCCTCCCTCCCATCCCAGAGCAAAACAAAAAGCGACAAGCCGGGAGAGGGACCCGGCGACCAGCTCACTCGCGTGCGTGCGCCACCCATCCATCCATCCATCCATCCCCCCGACCTCCAGATCCCATCTCGCTCGCGCGCGCGGGCGAAGCACATGGCCACTGCCGCCGCCTCCCACCCGGCCTCCACCCCTCCACCTCCGGCCGCGACGACCTCGCCTCCTCCCTCTTCCTCCCCCGCCGCCGTCTGCCTCGTCCCCTTCAGGTACCCTTTCCCATCCTTCCCACACACACTCTCTATCTATCGCTGGGAGCTGCTGCCGTGTCTGATTTGACTGACAATGCGGTGCAGGTGGGCGCGGGTGCGGGAGGAGGAGGGCCGCGTGCGAGCTGCGGCCACCGCCGCCGCGTCGCCATCCTACTACGGCCTCAGGCTGCCTGCACAGCTTCCTGCACCTGATCTCGTCCTCCGTCTCGACGAGCGCGGGGAGTGCCGCGCCGGTGGCGGAGAGGCGACGGCTGCAGCCGCAGCTACGCTCGTCCTCGACGACGAGCTTCCAGGGCGTCGCCAGGTGAGCCTTGGCTACTACACTTCCCTCCGCGGCTGCCTCCGGTTTTAGGGAATAGGGTGGGTTGACATTTTGATGCACTAGCTAGCTCAACGGCTGCTCAATCATTCCTGTTCCCGCAGCAGCGTGATGCGATGTGATGGTGTAGCTTGTTGCGTTGCTACTGTACTGAACCAGGCAATGATTGATTTGTATAGTAGTAGATTCAGCTGTAGTTATCAATCGTAGTAGTGATTGTAGCGGCAAGTGGATCTCGTCCTGACACCAGCTTCTGAGTTGTGATCAATCAGGCCTTAAGGTTTCAGCGTGTTCACACGTGGTTCTAGCAAGTGTCTTTAAGCTCGAATAGACTTCCACAAGTCCAGGCTGGCCTGCAGCACAGATCAGATCTAGGGCATGAGTTTTCAGCATTGTTCATGGGAACCGTCATCATCCAGATGGGCGCATACCAACTTGCTAGGGAGACTAGGGCGTGCGCAGCTCGGAGCAAATCCTTTGCATAGTTACAAACTTGGGCGTGTTGTGTGTATTTTTCGACACGCGGTCCTGCCGCTGTTAGTTTTGCTAGAGTTGCAATGCACGACGAGTGATGTGTTGATGCCAAAATAAAACAGGACCATTGCTTCTCGCCAGAATGCTCATGCACAGCATACCGCTTGTAGTTAAGGCATGTAGTTATTGAACTCGTTTTTTCTTTTTAAAAATGATTTTGAATGACTTTTGATAAAGCCTTGGCTTGAAGTAGGGTTTCAGACAGTTCAGGATTATGATAAATAAGTTTATGCCAATTTCGAAGAAAGCCTCCAAAAAGAAAAAGTACAGCTGGCTCGTTATCCACCTCTGTGCAACACCGTTCAGGTCTAAGGCACAAGCATTCAGCATTGCTTATGGGAAGCCTGTCATCCTCCAGGGGGCAAGGTGATGCAAACTTGTCAGGGAAACAATGGCGTGTGTATAGGAGCAACTCCTTTATTAGTTGCTAACTTGGTGTGTTATGGGTATTTTTCACACGTGTCCTGCCATTGCTAGCTTTTGCCAGAGTTTCATGCACGCATAAGCGTATGTTTACGCCAAACTAAAACAGGGACCATTTGCTTCTATCCAGAATGCTCGAAAGCCAGCATACCGCCAGTAGTCAAGGCATGTAGTTATTGAACTCGTTTTTCTTTTTAAATGGAAATGGCTCTATTCTGAATGACTTTTCGACTTCAGCCAGCTTGAAGTGTGGGTTTCAGACAATTCGAGACTGGCGATAAAATGCCATGCCAATTTTGGAAGAAAGTCGAAAGAAAAGTACACAGCTGGCTCTCAAGTATCCAATTCTGTGCACCATCGACTAAGGCACAAGCATTCAGCATTGCTTGTGGGAAGCCTGTCATCCTCCGTGAGGTGCGCGCGTGATGCTAACTTGTCAGACTACTCATTGTGTTGACATGCCAACTAAAACAGGACCATTGTTTATCCAGAATGCTCAAGCACAGCATACCGCCGTAGCGGCAAGTACGTAGTTACGGGCCTGGCAAAATTTTTGAGTTTTCAAAAACTCACGCATGCTTTCCGCCACGCGCATGATTGAATGCGTTTCCGCAGCACAGAAAGTCACGCACTTAGGTTTCTGCCGGAAGTTACTGACTCAGATTGCTGCTGTTGCCTCGCAGAGCAGCTGCAGATCTGCCGCAAGCATTTGCGTGAAACAAAAAGCCCGTGAATGAGGACTGACTGTCCCGCTTCGCAGTGTTCCTTTTGATGTTGCTCAATACCACCTCATCGGGTCTTCACTATGTGAGCCGCATTACATCAAACATCAGTAGAATCTCATAACAAGGGAGCCCATCGCTTGTGGTCCTCTACATAGAATACTTTTGCACAGGAGTTAATCAGTTTCTCACCGCAGAAATGCATGTATGCCTATATGGTCTGCAATCTTTCATGGCTGAATTGTTGGTTTGTACATGCTATATGTAGAATAGGAAGGGCTGTCATGGGTGCGGTCGGCTACGTACCAGATATATCCCTAGCGCTATTCTCATTATATGTTTATTTGATAAGGTGGAAGCACCTTCTTGAGTATCCACAAATGAAAGTACCAAATATACCTCTACTGTGACAATATACTTCTCTTCACTGTGTTTGACTTGAAATCAATTTCCTCTCCAGTGATATATTCAGCTTTGTAGAAATTAGCTCTATTACTCCATAACTTATGTAACATAATGCTCTCAGATATTTGATCAATGCTTGTACCTTTTGGCCCTTTTGCATGTGTTTTCACGAATACTTTTGTCATTTCTTTGCGGAGCTTAAAACTCTCTGGTTCTGGTTTACAAAATAAGCATTCATTTGCTTTTAGATAGTGCTGGTGCCGCTTATCCTTTGGTGCTTAGGATCTCTGTCCGGTGAAACAAGTATATTGACACTGAAGATCGTGCTGTAAAAGGTACCCATACTTTGACAGGCAATTTGTGGCCAAGCTCCAGTGAATTCCTTCTGCTGATAGTACTTACGCCTTTTAATTCTGCTTCGGAACAATCCAGTTGAGAATTACAAACGGGCTAACAAGATTTTAATGTTGATTCTCAACCAGTATTTGCTGTTCACATTTCCAACTTTGAAATACACTTCCATTACTGCTGTTTGCTTAATGTTTCTTTATCCCCAACAAGTTTGGGATTTTTCAGGCAGACAAACCTAATATTAATGAATGAATGGAATAGATTACATGACAGCTGCCATGCAGATCAAGAGGTAGTATCAGTTGCCACATTTGATCCCTCACTGTTTTTTTTTTAAAAAAAAATTCATTTCACTGGAATTAATTTAATATTTGGAGATGATATTGATTCCTGTTTTTATCTCATACACCTAATATTTTCTTTTGCCAGATGTACTTATCTTTTTCATTTTGTGCATGCAGAATCTTCTGGAAGTGCAAGTCTATGCAAATGTCTGACTCCTTAACATCCAAAATTGGTGGTGATATGAATTCTGATTTAAAGCCCCATGAAGCTTTTGGAAGAGCTGGTTCTATGGGGTTAATAGGATTGGAGAATCTTGGAAATACTTGCTTTATGAACAGTTCAATTCAATGTTTGGCTCACACACCAAAAGCTTGTTGATTACTTCCTTTGGTGATTATGCCAAAAAATATAAGCCGACTAATCCATTGGGATTGAATGTATGTAGATTTCTCGTTAAAAATGCAAAAATTTATTGCAAACGTTCAGATAATTGTTTGCTGACTTTTTCCATTAACTAGGGTGAACTTGCTTTGGCTTTGGAGAACTGTTGAGGAGCTTATGGACTGACAGAAAACCTATTCCACCTCGGCATCATTTCAAAAGGGAGAAAAAATTAGCGTGTTTTGCTCCTCAGTTCAGTGGCTTTTAATCAGGCATGATTCACAGGAGCTTCTTTGCTTTTTTATTGGATGGTCTTCATGAAGATCTTAACCAGGTTAAATGTAGAAGAAAACCGTATGAAGAAGCAAAAGATGCAAGTGGCAGCCCTGATGAAGAAGTAGCAGATGAGTACTGGAGTAACCATCTAGCTCGAAATGATTCTGTTATAGTTGATACATGCCATGTAAGTTTGAACCCCCTGTTCTTTAAACTCCGTTCATCCTGAAATAGTGACATATTTGATATTTGGAGTTCTTTTAGGTTTTTCTGAAATCTCATATCTGTCAATTGATCTCACAAACTAGAATATGTCATTTATTAAATACTGATGGAAGTGACCATATTCTATTGCACGCGGACATTTTGCAGATCTAAAAACCAATCAGGGTAGGATTAAAAACACTTAGTCAATCTGTAGTTTTACCAATTAAGGGTGCATAACCACAGTATATTAAGGAACTCCTATTCGAAAAGAAAACATAGAAACATCCTCATTGAGATGTTGGCTATTCATTTTATTTTCTGTATTCTGTTGCCACTTGCCACTACGAGGATGCACCTTGCTATTTTGTTGTCACATGGTGAAACTATATATTTTATGCAGTGATAGTTCAATGTGCATCCTTATATGTGCATGTTGTTAAATAAACTCTTCTGATTATCTTTTGCAGGGACAATACAAATCTACATTGACTTTTTGTCCTACTTGCAATAAAACATCTGTCACATTTGACCCATTTATGTACTTATCTTTTGCCTGTGCCTTAGAATTTGCAAGAGGGTAATGACTGTAACAGTTTCAACACTGATGGTAGCAGAGAGCCATGCTCATATGATGTCAATTATTTTACGTAAATTTAAGGACTCTTAGTGATCTTGTTCAGGCTTTAAGCATTTGCTTTAGCGTGCTTGGAGATGATGAGATCACTCAAGCTGGTTCTGGAGGTATGATTTCCTAGCTCGTTTGCCCCTTTTGAATTTTTGCAAATTTTCAGAGCTATTTTTTAAGCAATAAAACTTCTTTAGCTCTTTTGACTTACTAGAACTGACATTGCGAGGTCTATAAATAACTGCATCATTCGATAATTTTGGAGGAGCCTTCAGATTCAGTTTCATTACTGAGGGATGGAGATAAACTGGCAGCATACCGCCTACCCAAAACATGAGAAATCCCCTTGTAGTTTTTACACATCAACATTTTGATGAGTAAGCACGCCCTAATTGGTGTACAGTGATGCAATTTGCCTTTCATGACCCTGTATATTCTGTTAACATTGTGTTTTTACCTGTCATTTCATCCAGCACCCTAGTGATGATAATTTAACTCCACAAATGAGGGAGTTTGAGGCCCCACTTTGGCAGCCCTTTCCAGAACAATTAATGGATTGTATCCTTCCGATATCTATCTAAAGTTGTTGAGTCATTTCACTTTCCAACGGGGGCTGGATTCACTTAATGTTTGTATGGGGTCTAATAGTGACTCCGTCGATCTGATGGATACAACGCCTTCTGATTCAGGCAGTAATAATTTTCAAGAGCAGCCAATTGAAGACAGCCCTGAAAGCAGTCACTGCGGTGCTAGTGAATGTGAAATAAAGCAAGGACCTGATGATTTATATGATGGGGGTGCTGGTTCTAACAAGGAAGCACAGATGGAGTGAATTTGAATTTTATTTAAAAATGAAAGGGGGTGACGGCCAGCAACAGAAGATGGAAAATTAATGAGCTCGATTTACTTGAGACAGCACCAAGTCGATTGCATGTGAATGTCCACTGGCTACGAAATGCTTCAAGAAATTATGCTACCTCAATGCTGAACAATCTACCCGAGATTCACAAGCAGTTATATCCTGAAAGGAACTGAAGATTCTGTTGCACTACATGGTTTGTCTGAAGCCTTTCTAAAAGAGGAAACCATTGGGGCCAGAGGACATGTGGTAAGTGTAATTACCTAGGGACAAGCGTGCTGCTTTTTGCTTAATCACTGTTTCCAGAATAGCCTTCTTTACAATCTTCTTTTTTCTTAAACAGAATCATTTGTTGCAACCACTCATACTGCAAGTATTAAACTCATTTCACATTCAAAATATCTCCCCAAAACTTGATAGCTATGCAAAGAAATATCAATGTGGTACCTAGCGAGTGATTCCCAAACTGATAGTACTGTTGGTTCATTATTGAGTCCCACTTTTATTCTGTGCTTGTTTATCAGGTATTGCCCCTGCTGCAAGAAGCATCAGCAAGCAATGAAGAAACTGGATCTCTGAGGCTGCCAGAAGTTCTGGTGATCCACCTCAAAAGGTTCCTACACTCAGTTCACAAGAAAACAAGCTGGAGACATTCGTTGACTTCCCCACCAGCGATTTGGATCTGTCATCCTACATCGCGACAAGAGCAAGCCCAGCCAAAGCGGCCATTACGCCAGCGTATGCTATCAGCAACCACTACGGAAACATGGGGCGTTACCCATTACACCGCCAGCATCTATGTGAGTCCACTCTGCTCTGTTGTATGCTGCCGTCAAATCCCGTCCATGCGAGTCCTTAGATTATTTTGATTCCCTTGACTGATGATCAAGGTTGGTGGCTGATAAGGTGTCTTTTTCTGTAGCGAGGAAGGGATGGTATAAGTTCGGATGACGACTATGTGACTCCTATGAGCGAAGACAGTATAAAGACCCCGGCTGCTTTCACGTTCTGTTCTCAGACGGAGAGTACTGAGGATACAATACAAGGGGCATTTTTTTTCTGCAGGTGGTTTTGGTTGCTTAACTCAAACCAGTCTCCCAGATCAGCAGGCATACACTGCTGCTTCAGGCGTGTCTGAGTTTTCTAACATCTCGGCATTTGAATCTCCAAGCCACATTGACACCTACCAATGATACAACAGCATTCTGTACAGATTCATCTGCCAACAGGAGAGAGAGAGATCCCAAAGAAAGACCTGGCTAGCTGATGCAATATTCTTTTTCCCCAGCCCACAGTATTTCTGATATGTTCATTATTCTTTTCCCCTTAGCTCACAATATTCTTATATTATATATGCGCAGTACATGACCAGAACCCCAACATTGTAAGAATCCCTCTCCAACCCAACCGGTGATCCACATCACCCATCATTCACCAGTAAAGAAAAGGTCAATGGGTACATTTCTTTTGTCGCCGAATCAGACCGGCGATGTAACCGTTCTGTAAATTTAACTGCCAGTGTGAGTCGTGGTGTGACCAGTCCCCGTCCTGATTGGGGGGCGTGCGCCGTGCGATCGCGACGCCACAGCGCCGCTCCCCCCGTGCTGTCTCCGTCCGTCGCCTCCGCCCGTGAGGCCGGCCGCGGCCACGCCAACTCGCCCGGAACTGTCCTGGCTTCCGTCGGGTCAGCTCGACCCGACGCGGCGGATGATTGGAGTCGTGGAAACCCGATGGCTTTCCGGACCAGCGGCGGTCGATGGGTGGGTTGTTATCTCCGCGATCGCCATGGACCATGACACGTCGTGTTCCCTGCTCGCCCCTGTTTGACAGGTTACACGAGGTGCGTGCCGTGGTCACTGGCCGCTGTTCTGTTCGCGAGTGTGGTTTGGACAAAAACGAAATGATTCTGCCCTATCCGGAGACCATCTGCCAAGACTGCCATGACACGGTCCCTTCTCTCCCCTCAAAAAGTCCGCCGGATCGGACCAGGTGGGATGAGCATCGGCGTCTTTTAAGCGAGGCGTTCTGTGTCTGTGGGACACCGGCTGGCTGTCGCCTCCGAGCGACACGCGTCCATGGCTATGGTGGGTAGATACAGACTATAACGAGCAGCAGCACAACACCCCTCCTTCTATCCTCTGCATCTTGTTCCTGCTGCTGGGTGTGTGTGTGTAGCAGTGCTTAATCTATCTATCCATGGTTCCTTGATGGGTATCTATCTATCCGATTCGAGCACCTGCTAAACAAATCCAACTGCTGCTGATCCAAACGCCTTCTCGATATCTATCTAACCTGGTGGTGACATGATATGACACACATGTAGGTTTCATTTCCCACGCAACAAAATATAAGACCCTATTAGTAATAGTGATAATGATGATAATACTCTATAATGTGCGTGTGCCCTGCTGTTTGTTTTGGTTTTGGTTTGTGCACGCAACGAAAAGGGGAAGATCGAGTACTGGAGGATGGAAGAGGACACCTCCTTTCCTGTGGTGTCACCCGCTATTTACTGTAGGATCCTAGCAGAACCGGCCGGGGCCTGAATTTGCATACACAAAGGGTGGAAGGCGGGAAATGTGTTGGTCGGGGTCCGGGTCGGTGGATGATTGGATTTGGACCGGATCGAATAGCGGGGCCGAGTGCCTGCGAGGACGCGGGAGGCGGACTTTAGCCTGGCCATCCGCCATCCCCCACCACCCTGATGATGCGATGTCTGATGTCTGATGCGGGACGGACCCAGCATGCTCCGAGCAGGAGTAGTAATCCATGGCCATGGGCGGAAGCCGGAATGGCATCTGCTACCTCCGGCCACAATATTGGACATATTGGACAGGGCTTCTCCAGGAAGATATGAAGCAACAGGTCGTCAGTGGCGCTGAGGTGATCAAGAAGACGGCTCTAAGCTTTCACAAACAACAGCAACAAGCAGAGGGGTCATGACAAGCAGCTAGCTCCGTATACAAACTGATGAAGCTTGGCGTCAGAGAGGCAAGACGGTGGTCAAGAAGAAGAGTTCTGATGGAAATCGCGGTCGCTGTGGGAGATCTTGACGGTGTCAAATCTCATTTTTGAAGATAGATTGTCTCTTAGCTTTTGCTGTCAGCTTTCCTGTTTCTGTATGCACTTATTAGCTCTATGAATTGCGTTGTTATGTGTAAGGGTGCCCCTCAACTAAGTTCCCTGGGCGTTCGTGGTTGGGGGGTGGGTAGCTTTTTCTTTTATCAACTGGAACGAGATGGTGCAAAACTTTGTATTTTTCGTTACAATCAGTAATGAAAATCGGTCTTACCGCTGTGGAAAAACCTCCGGCCACAATAAAGCAAATATACCAATAGTGCTACACTTAAAAGAACCTAAAAGTTTAACTGTTTATATAATATAAACTATTTTTTGAACAAAACAGTTAAATTTAAAGAACTGAAGTCTTCTGTACAACAAGCTCAAGAAACAAATAAGGTAAAGATCAAAAATTACAAAAAAAGAGGTTTATCCATTGATCTAACTTAATGGAAAGGGTTGGTTTGGCCCTGAGCTTAATCATGGCCAGCTCTTTCCTGAAAGCATGCTTGACTGAAGTCAAAAAGAATATTGGAGAAGTCTGAAGATGCAGTCATTCCTTGCTTCCCAAATGGCCCTAGAACATGGCAATTATGATTCTCATGGCAACTGAACACTGAAAGATGCATTCTAAAAAGCCATAACTGAATTTGGGAACATCAGACTGAATAACATTTGCTAAAACCCAAAAGGTTCCAACAGGCCATAGCAAAAAGGACAATGCAGGAAGAGGTGCTTTAGTGTCTCCAAAAGGATTTAGATGACAGAGAACACAATTGTAATCATCAATTGACATATTCCTTCTTTTGTAAGATGTCACTGGTACTGAGTCTATCTTTGAGGACCACGCATACTTTCCTACTTTGGTTGACAAGCAGATTTCCATAGCCACTTATAAAGCGGGCGAACAACTATATGACCCGTGTAATGGGACATTGATGTCGGCTGATTATTAACCTTAGTTTTGGCCTTAAAACCTATAGATCATCTTCAATCTCTTTCTTTTATTTATCTCCAGACAAGTGCTAATTGTCTAAATCCAAGAAAAGGACATTGTTCATTTACTTGCCGATGGCCTAGAGCACATGTCCAGCTGGAAATAGCGGTATATATGTTATACTGGGAAGTTAATTCCTGCACGCTCAATCCATTGTAGCTTGAACAAGGTCCTAAAACTATAAAGGTAGTATTAGTAAGATTCTATACGCTGCACAGGCGACGCGCTGGAGAATCACTTGATCACTTTTCCTACGACTTGCATGTAGGAAGTTGGTTGTTGCTTGAGAAATTGCTATCGAGAGTTGATTTTGCACCCCACCTTTTATTTAGTACTCCGTGCTGGATTTTGAGAGTAGTTATGTGAGTTGTGAGATACCAGAGAGAGGGTGGAGTGTGAAAATGCTCATTGTTAATCATGGTTCTTATCGCAAATTGGTTGTGCTAGAGGAAACTACAAGCTTTTATTTGCGACAATTTAAGTAGTACATCAAGCACATCCACTACTCTCTAGTTCTACCGAAAGATGTACATTTTTCAAAATAGGCTAAATTCATTTTGAGAGAGACACACTGGAATTTCGTGTTTAGTAGTATTACAAATGGGCCATGGAGGCATTTAAGGCCACTTATTTTGCGCTACTACTCCGCATCATGTCTCATCTCGCGTGGACATAAACACATTGATACCTTTACATATGATGATATTCATCACTAAAAAGTAGTAAGTTCAAACCACCTACGTACAAATAGTTATGCATGCAAACAATGAAATAAAATCAATAGCATAAAACCAAAGAGGCGGTATGAATCGAGATTCAAAATCTAACTTAGAATAATTTCCCAAAACAATGAAACAAAATCAATAGCATAAAAAGTGCAACAACTAATCTAACCCAATGCAACAACTAATAATAATCGTAACCTAGCTAGTAAGAAAGGGGCCTGGCTCCACCTCTACTTGGGTTTGGAATTGACTTATTAAGAATGGATCACTGGAGAGGGTGATGGTAGAAGACCATTCTCTCTACCCTCAACATTTTGTAGATTTCAACTTCAACCTAACTTCCTCATTTGTACCATGCAACACACCACAAATACTAGAGAGAAATAAATGAGGCTTTTTGCATGTGTTTATTTGAAGAAGAAGGGAGCAAAAGTTAGCTAGCTGTGCTTAGAAAAGTTTGATAATACAAAAGCAAATGATTGCAAAAGCTGCCTTTCAATTCCAAGTTAATAAAGGAACAGTTAACCTTCTGCTAGCTCGATATATATTATATTTCCACTACTACCATACCGTTGCAGTCTTCCCAGTCCATTTTCACAAAAGTAACGGTACACAACACAACTACTTGACGGCCCCGAAAAGATGACCGATCATGCACGCGGCGCTGCAGCGACAGTGTGTGTCTCGTTAAATACTCAGCGTGCTTGCCTGCCAACCCGTGGTATGTATAGAGGATGTGTGGTCGGGTCGAGTACGTACGCGCGTGTGATCGATCGTCGTAAAGAATCGACGACGCTGGACACGAGCAGGGGCCGGCAGGATTCACGGATCCAGCACGGTCGTCGTCACTGTGCCCTGGTAGCTACTGCTCGATCAGGGGCGGTAGGGCGAGCAAGGTCGCCAGTCCCAATTCCGGGGGCGAAACGAGGCCGGCACAGGCAGGGGTTCTCCGTTCACGCCAAGATCTCATCGATCCCTCGCTGGCTCGTCCAGCCTGAGCCCGGGGCACGAGGCGGGGCATGCAGCGCTGCCGGCCGGCCGACCGGCCTGCCGTGGCCGACTCTTGCCCCATTCTGCTCGCCGACGCCGAGTCGCTGCAGCACCAGATCGAGATCGATCGAAGCAGCGCAGTCAAGAACACGCTTGATGACGCCATCTGTTTTGTTTTGTTGCAAGAGTGCAAACGACAGAAGAGGAGGCAGCAGAATAAAGGCCGGCCGCGCCGGCCGGCCGGGGTTCGATGATTGGTGCACATCTCGAGGCGCGTGCATGCATACTCCTATGGATTATTGATTTGAGGCCTCGATCAGCTTTGTCTTTTCTAGCTAGGGTGATGCAGTGTTTTGGGACACAAGGCGATGTGCCACTGTTATGTGTATGTGCCAGTGATAGTAGCGATCTCTCCTTCAATTTCAATAAATGAGTACAGTTGTGTTTTTTATGAGCAGCTTCACATACCCTCTTTACATCCAAAATAGTGATCTTATAGAGTTTTCTACAATCAACTTTAGTTCACTCCAATGGCACATTGTTGTTGGGTTATTACGATACAAAAGAAAGTGTAGTGGTGGCAGCTCTGATGAACTACTTCTTCTGGCGGCCCTAAGGGTTTCAAAATGATTATATGTTTTATTCTACTCTAGGAGTATTGATTAAAAGAATGTCATGACATCCTAGGCAGAGCTAAGTCAAACTTTTTTTTTTCAAATTTTTACACTATGTTTATTGAAATAGTATTAATATTTGTACTACCTCCAAAGGGTATTATTTTGAAAATATATTTCATTATCCATCTAATATACCTGCTCAACAAAATTACTCTTTTGTATATATAAGTTGGTTAAAGTTAAAAACACGACTGACTTCCAGATTAAGAAGTGAAAAATTTAATTCGTACTAAGGCAGAAGAATTACTGTACATCAGGAAAGTCGCCATTAATTTTTTATATGTTAGGTAGGTTTCTCCATGTAGTATAACAACTCAGGCAATGCACAGACACAGTTCAGAAGAGGTTGTAGTGCAAGGGGGGGTGGCACCAGGTTTTATGAGACAGGTGTTGAATTCAGAGCATCCATCTTGTCAGTCAAACCTGATGAGGACGACGGACAGGATCAATCTGTCCAGTTGAGAGTGACATTTCCTGAGCATATAGAGATAAATCCCGTCAGCCCACGTACAGGCACATCCTGCCTTGCCTGCTGCCAACAATGCTGTCGTCACTTGCAAGAATTGCTTCAAAGGGACGCATGGGTGCACCATTGGTGTGTTCAAAAGAGCATCTGTTCTTTTCCTCTTTTCATTTGATTTGGTATATACGTGTTTTGGAGAAAGCCACATGCATGGATCGAAAGTTTCTACATTGAACACCTCATCGTACATATGTATATATATGAATGGTTGAAATGTCAATATACAGAGGGCTCAACAAGTTAAACAGTTGCGACCAATATAGAAATCTTATATATATGCAACAAAATCATGTTTGGTACATTATAAATAATTAAATATGATTCATTAGGTTTTATTTCTTTCAAATTTCTGTAAGTCGTGGACGAATTGAGGAAAACATACCTGAGCGTTGCCCCAAAATTTTAGCCAACACATCTTAAGATGTTGACATTAGATATTATAAAAACTTTTAGCCAACACATCTTACAAATAATTAAATATTATTCGCTTATCTGCTTTTGCTAGCGGGACATGAGCAGAATTTGACCATTAGATGTTTTTGTGGCATGGTGGTCCAGTCCATTTATTTGCATATGCGCAACCTGAGGCATCAGTAACAAAGAAGCTTGACCGGTCCTATGCATGTTTATAATTAAGCATATTGGCCTAATTGATATGTTTTCGTTCCGCAAAGCGGTGTTATATATATGGTCCTATAATTTTAGTATAATAAAGCACTGCTAAAACTCTATTAACCTTTATGGAGGTGTAACTTAGGCAGGGTCTTATGTATATATTACTAGAAGAAATACCTTGGCGTTCTTTGCCGGATTTTCTTAAAATAAATCTATTATAATACATAGCTTGTGTAGATGTCTTGTATGTTAATAGATTAAAGATTTTAGTATTTAGAGATGACATGAGTATTTTTGTAATTAATAATGGATGACATGAACTTAGTAGAAACGACGCGTGGACTTACTTTAACGACGATGTGGATAATCGGCCGCCCAAGATCGCGATGCATTTCTAGGTTTATGCGATCGACGCTTGCCGGCCCGAAACATGAGAAGCGCGATCCACTGAGCGGGCGGTGTTGTTGGTGGTGCTCGGCAGCTTGAGGAACGCCGGTCCAGCGCGATTATTGCTCCCTCGCATCTGAAAGAATAGCAAGCTCCTGGCCGCACTTTGGCTGCCGATGTATCTTCCAAATAGTTTATTAACAGCGAGATCTTCCCCTTGATGCGGCACGGTGCATGGCGGCACCGTTGGGGGATTCTCACACTGGAGCGTAGCTTCTGGGGCGATCCATCCACCCACCCTCGTTCTTGCTTGATTGTTTAAGTTTTTAGTACATCCGTGCATCACACACCGCTGAGGTTATCTTCAGAAGCTGGCCCACTACGGCCAATTGTTTTGGCTAATGTGAGCGAATACGGTAAAAACTCTAGCTTCCTTAATAACATGTGCCAATGGTACGGTTTTGGAAAAAAAAAAATGTGGACACCTTGCATGAATAGATAGTACTCACTTAGTGGGAAATGATGGACACCTTTGCATGATGAGAGAATTCATCTAGTGGGTTTATCTTTATAAGAGTTATTAGATTATAGGATCAACAAACATAGCACAAGATATGATATAATTTAAATTGATGCACATTACACAACGTTACCTAGAAATATGTTTAATAGTAATGTTTCAGAGATCAGTTTTCCCTTCTTTTTATTATCCTGATTTGCCAATGTAACTAATGGCTTAGGTCAGTCATTGTTCCTTTCTAGCCTTTTGATTGACAGTGGCAATCCCATATTGCCGTACGTTGTGCATGCTCATTGTTCAACGTCATATCAGTAAACTTAAAAGTGCATGAGTTACCTCATGTCCATTCATCTACAGCTTACCGTCACTTTCAAACTCACATATACAAGTCCTCACACATCACGATCGATATACAGTTGAATGATTTTACTTCACAATGGCAGTTGATAGACACGGAAATGCGATGAGTGCATCCTGTCCAGAATATATGCTGATCTAGTGTGTACCAAATGCCACACTGGAATATAGGAATATTGATGGAGATCTAGGAGTTGATTCGCACAAGCTCAATCTGTACTGCGCTTCACAGTTAAAAATATACTCCGTTTGTCCCAAAAAAGAGGATCATTTTAGGGTTTTCAGTCACTTTGTTTGACTATCCGTCTTATTCAAATTTTTTATATAAATATTATTTATTGTGTTATGAGCTTTTTATCAAGAGATACTTTACTAATGATTTATTTATTTTATTATCAATATAATTTTTTTGAATAATCTATTAATTTTTTTGGGACGGAAGGAGTACTAGCTACCAGAAGATATCCACCATTCAATTAATGAAACTACACCCTTTCAATTTTACAAATAAAAGTCAATTGTTGACTTCTACAATTTTGTTTGACAGTTCGCCTTATTCATAAAATTTTAAGAAACTTTAGTTATTTTGTTATGACTTATTTTATAGTTATAGATACTTTCTTAATGATTTATTTATTTTATTATTTGCATAAACATTTTAAATAAAATGAATGGTCAAACAAGAATTGTTGAAGTTAAAAATGGACTTTTATTTGTGGGACGGAGGGTGTAAACAAACAGCCAAAAGGGAAATCTGATGACAATAAAAAGGACACATCCAAGCCACTAACGGTAACGCAGTGAAGTAAACAAAGTCCCCAACAGAATTCCTTTAGCTCATTGATAATCTTGATGATATCTGCTACCAGTACCACACAAGTGATCCTCCATGGAAGTCCCAAGCGACTAGCAGCTTGTTGTCACATCAACATATTGCCCGCCCATTGGTTGCTGTAGCCTGTGGCTTGATCTTTCCAACCTCTTGCACTAGATCAGCTGCACTGTCCTCTCCTCCCACAAGACAACCCACCGAACACCTTTTTTCCTCCTCCTGTCCCCATTCAGGTTATTATCCTCTCTCTCTCTCTGTCCCTCCCTTTTTTTCTTGGTATCCTTCTGTTGCTTCCCTCCACAAACCTCTTCAATTCCACCATAGCTAGACGACGACGACGACAAAGGCATCACCGAAGGTCAGAGGAAATTGGGCGAGCTACGCCCTCCATAATCTTCCATATATATAGGGCACAGGAGGCATATCACCTTGCTCTCATTCATCATCATATCGCCTGCTGGCTTTTTGCTTTCGTCCTCCCCTCCCTCCTTCTAGATCTCGCCTCGCGACGACAGCGGGTTCGTTCTTGAGATCGAAGAAGAAATGTCAGCTCAATTTGCATCCGAGCATGCTTTTTTGCTATGTCAACTGCAACTATTGCAACACTATCCTGGTGGTATAGTCTCTCTCTCTCTATCTCTCTCGATCTGCAGCGAGTTTTTTTCGTTTTTTTCCATCAAAGCTGTTAGCCTATGGCGATCCTGTTCATGTGCTCTCTCTCTCTCTCTCTCTCCCAGCATATGGTGCTCCTGTTCAAGTGCTCTGCCAACCATATAGCTATGTTTTCTTTATCCTACAAAAAGTCTTTTCTACTCCTGCAATTAACCTGATCCAAAAAAATTGGCATCATGAAATATGAAGGGCAAACAGGAGAAATATATATACTATACATATCTCTGTACCTTCCCGGACCAAACAGCATATATAATTATTCTTTCCCAGCTTCCAATTTTTGTAACAAAAAAGGCGTGTTAGTTAAGGACACCTTTTACTATAACAGAAAAATGTCCGCTTCAACATCTTCCTTATATATATATATTTTTTTTTTTATACACATATCATTTATTTCTTTGAATGTAATTTCATTCACTTTTTAGACCCCGTACCATGTAAACTGATCCAACACTAATATATGTTCCTCTTTGTTCACTAGCTAGTTAGTAGTTGCATATACTACCCTCAAACAAATCTACAACCGAAGATGCAACACTAATATATATACATGATAGTCTTTCATATAGTTTGACCAAAAACAATAGGTTTTCTGGGGTCCATGATTTCAAGTAATTTCATCTAAACTTAGATATTTTGGGAGGGGACTTCCATGGCGTGCATGAGCAGGCTATTGTTTTTTTTTTCCTGTTTTTGCACAGCGTTCTTGTCTATCTATAGCTTACCCATATATACCATCAAATAACAAACCGGCCATATCTTCATGGGTTTCCTGACAAAATGATTTCTGGCACTCAACTTTTACATGCATGCAGATGCAGGGGACGATTAAAGCCTCTTTAACAACCATTGCTTTAGTCTCCCATGCGATAATACACCCAGGCCTGCAGTACTGTACCCTTATTATCCGCTAGCTCTATTATTCGAGTTTATTTCATGTCTGAATTAGGAGGAGTTTTTATAAGATAATCAGTCAGTAAAACAATTGTGGATGTGGGACGACAGCGAGCGTGCTTCCTCTCTCATTCTGCACATGTGCAGAGAGAGAAGTGGATCTGCTGGTCATGTCATTTTCCCCTTTCTTGATGTTTGCGCAGGTGGGGATCTAGCTAGGTTTCTGTGTATATATCCATGATGTTCCGCTGAAAGAGGAGAGGGGTGACATCAACTTTTAACTGTAAAGATGCCACTTTTCCACCATTATATTTTACATATATTTGTATATTACATATGCTCATGCATGTTACTCCCTCCGTCCCAAAATAAACGACGCTATGAAAGCGGGTCAAACTTTCTCAACTTTGACTAAGTTTGTAGAAAAATACGCCAACATTTAAATCTTTAAATAAATTTGTTAAAAAATCTAGACTTCAAGATCTTCCCCGATGATACTAATTACTTAACATAAATATTTATATATTTTAATTATAATTGCCAATATTTTGAAAACGTTGATCCTCAAAGTTGTAGAAGGTCTTTTATTTTTGGGACAGAGGGAGTATATATATTCACACACATGCATCAGCCTGCTCCCTGCTCATATCCATATGCTGACATACCTCTCTCTCCTCTCTCTCTCTCTCTCTCTCTCTGGTTTAGACCTGAGGTGTGAGAGAGGAGGATCGATATGCAGACAAGCATGAAACTGTTATAGGTTACCTGCAGCATCGATCTCCTGGCAGCGAGGTACCAGTAGCTAGCACTCGAAAGGTAGACACTTGAAAAGGTGTTGCATGTATAGCCAAAAGACGACATGGATGTGCATCAAGGCATGGTTCAACTTTCATATCGTCCAAATTCACCTGGCACTGCCACACACTGGATCGGACCATGCACTTTGGTTTACCCTTGCTCCTAACTAGCTCCTAATCTCACTGCAGGGAGAGCATTTCAAAAACTGTTTTGAACGTACGGCCATTATATCTACAGACGACCGTTCAATTAGGCCATATATATATATATATATATAGATCTCATGCAGCTAATCAACCATGTCTAGCGTCAAACATTAATTTTTTTACTTCGAGGATAGAAATACTATGTGGTCGAACACTTTATTTGTAGGGACAGCTCAGTAGAAGACAACAGTGTTTTATATATGTATTCTGTTGTGTGCTATGGAATTCTCCTGTTTCCTGTATTAGTTATTTATGGACAAAAAAGTTATTTATGGATGCATGCATGGAATAATAATTTTAATATAAATAAATTCATGGATGCATGTGTGTGCATGCAGGTGAATGTGCCAAACAGTTGTTCCCACAACATTGTGACTGTCAAATGTGGGCATTGTACAATGGTGCTCTCTATGGATCTCAGTCCTTCCACCAGCATGCACGCACTGTTTCAGACAACCAGGTGCATTAAGCAGTTCTAACTTTTAACTGCAATAGTAAGTTAAGACATGAATCAACTAGATTTTTACAGAAACAATATATAATAGTGATAGATCCTTGTTGTTGATATAGATCGATACTCAATCATACTTTTTGTTATTCAGATCTCACACATCATATTTTATTTTATTTGGATGTTGCATCCAAGAATATTTTTTTGGATTTGCATATAATAAATTGATTGGTGGACAAATCATATTTTATCTGGAAGAATATTGCACTTTATTACATGGATATTTGTTTAGGTTGTCCAAAAACAGAGGGTTTCAATATAACAATTTTGGGGAGCTACGAGCAAGCCTCGTCAAGAAATCTACGAACGCCTTCCATGTATCCAATGTCAAACAATCAGCCACAAGTGCCACCAAATACGCCGTATGTCTTCTCACGATTGCCAGACCACAAAGATAATATAGCTCTCATGCTCATATATGTATCTATTATATGTAGAAAGTTCAAGCATGTCATTGATTACCTCTTGTCGTCATTACTTTACTTTAGCTTATCTATGGTCATCTCTCACTTTCTTTGGCTCATTTCTATTCTTTTTCATTTTTCCAGCCCCAGAGAAGAGGCAACGTGTTCCATCAGCATACAACAGATTCATCAAGTGAGATTGCAAGCCACAATATAGTTTTTAATCATATGTAGTTAATCTACAAAACTTTGTAGCTAGAGTACAAACAAGATGCATTAGCCTAGAATTTAAATTTAAATTTAAGGAAAACGTGAACACCATATGCATTGATATTGGGACGTACTCAAACTCAAATCATGAGCAGGAACCAAACCATTTGAGTTATGCTCGGTTAAGTTCTCCAACTTGCTACAATAATTTGACAAATTTTCCCTTTGCACCCTCATACAACCAAATTCTCTCTCTCTCTCTCTCTCTCTCTCTCTCATCCCCAAGTGTGCATGCTCTTGTCTTGGTGTGTATATCAATGAAATACCTCAATAAAAGGGAAATTTAAACTGATTAAAAAAAGAAAGGAGGTACATAGTTTTCAACACATTCTTCATAAACATATAGCTGATTTTCCTAAGAAAAATTATTCTGATTCCTTTTTAGTTTACACAAGTAACAAACTCAATAGTGTAACTCATACTACTCTTTTTCATCGAATTCAAAATTTATTTTCAAAAAATAAAAGTGTCATATGTTATTTATTCTTGTGATTTTTTCCTAAAGTGTAAATTACATTGAAATTCCCCTTGTCTTTTCCATTTCTTTTATGGGAAATAATTATTTCACTAGAAGAATACATCAAAGAAATGTGCTCTCAACAAAAAAAAATTCATAGTTTTCTTTACAAAAATAAAGTGAATATGATTATTGGTGCAAGTGACAAAATGCAGGGATCAAGTTTAGTATAATCTACAAATATATATGTAAAAGAATTTGTTGGACACTATGTTGTGTCCTTAAAGTAAAATTTGCATATAAAATGTGCTTTGTCTTTATAACATCATTCCATGTAGATAAATCACATACTTGCAGTTTTCACTATAAAAAAATAATGAGTACAAGGTATTTGAGACAAAGTTTACAAGCTTTTTTGCATGAAAATTTCCTAAATAATAATAGTTTCATAAACCTTTGCACACCAACCCTAATAAAAGGGATGTTGGGATTAGGATCCTAGATATGATCATCTTTTTTGATTGACGTAATTGTTGTAGAATCTATTGTAGGATCAATATCCCATCTATATATATATTTTTTAATATAAGATTCCTAATGTTTCATAAAATTGAAACTTGTAATAATGATTTTCAAAAAGTAATTATTTTTTTTAAAAAAAACTTGAGTGATCTTATTCATATTATTTTTTTTAATCCACCTTAATTTTTTTTAATAAACTTGAGTGTACTTTGCATTATTTTCCAATATTATTTTATTGCACCACTAAGGTGTAAAGTTAAATAGTAAATACTATAACAACTATGATTTTTACTCTATATATTGGGAAAATATTGTGAAACAATAGGAGTATTAGTAGATCCGTAAAACCACATAATATTGTAAATTCAAATATATAAATGACAACTTATGATTCCTTGAATTGGTTAGTTCTGTAAAATGATTAGCCTTTTATTTAAAAAAAGCTTAATTATTAATTAGTAGACGAAAACAAATATAATTGGTACAATATTTTTTCTAGAGAAAATATATGGATTCCTTAATTATTTTATATATGGGATATTTTTTAAAAATTTCATATGTTGTAGAATATATTGTAGTTGATTACCATTGTAATCTTAAGTCTCAACTTTAATGAGACCAAACATCTGATCTCATCCAAAAACTTTTAAACTGAACTTATATACTATGAGCAATTAACTAGTGGCACTTTTAATTAGTTCAATGCACCAATCTAGGCACGCAAATGCAATTTCAGGTTTAGTTTAGCTACAGTGATAGGTAGCTAATGTGATTTACATTTAATTAACTAAATTATCTTTTATTTTGACCCTTTAATGATAATGTATGAACATTTACTCGTTATTATGGGCTGAAACTAATTATAACAAATTAAATAAGTTACTGTTCTATTTTATTCACATTTGGCATATGTAAAAACCTCTTTCTCGACATTAACAGGGAAGAAATACAAAGGATAAAGATGAGCAACCCAGAGATTAGCTACAGGAGGCATTCAGTGTCTGCAGCAAAAGAATGTAAGTTAAGTAACTTGCTCTAATTAAATGAACAAACACAACTTGTCATACCTATGTATTTGCATGGTGATCACTAGTTATTAGTGAATGCACATCATCCATAAAAGACAGTAGTGCCACATTTTCATGTGTTATGGTAGGGCATTACCAACAATGTACCACACACATATACATGATTAAGCTAGTTGTAAGTATATCCGCATTATATTTTTTGTTTACATAGGAAAGGGAAAACACAAGGGAACAATGTATAATCCACTACACGTCCGAACATTGGAACAAACATGAGCCCAACCTATAGAGGCCATAATAAAACGCTTATCATCTTGCTCTTGTGAAACAGACTTTGTATTTGATTATATTCCGCATGCTTCAACTACTATGTTACTCATCTTTGTTGGTTAATATAATTTAACTTACATATATACAATGCAGTGGGCTCATCTTCCTCGGCTCCATTTCGGCCTCAGCGTCGCCGA
This sequence comes from Hyparrhenia diplandra, assembly GCA_015847255.1. NCBI lineage: Eukaryota > Viridiplantae > Streptophyta > Magnoliopsida > Poales > Poaceae > Hyparrhenia > Hyparrhenia diplandra. The sequence goes on along the minus strand of JADLZK010000599.1, from coordinate 5,871 downwards.
CGGCGGCAACAACTAGATGATATGTGATCGAGGCGCCGGCGATCGTGCGTGCGTCTTGATTATTCATGCACCCACATAGATCGAGCTCTTCGCCTTACATATATGGCAACGCTGTGCTACGTGCTTTGGTTTGAGTTGTAAGCTTTAAGTTTTGCATTGATAACCTGCTGTGTGTTTTCAGACTTAATTGTGTCTACTACTTGCATGTATCCTGCGTTCAGTGTAGCATGCTTCATAAGGGGATATTATGATATATGCACGCTGGATATGCATGCATGGTGTATAATATTTCTAAATAATTGAAAATGTTTTGTTCAGGAAGGATTATTAATGTACTACTGATCGAATGTGTGACCTTCTGAGCTATATTGTTCGTTTTAGCTTTTTCTCAGATGCATGCAAATTCTCAATCTGGATGTGGACATAGATGCGTTTAAATGCATGCAACAAGTATCAAACCTGGACACATCTATGACGACCTATAAAATGGAACAGAGGTAGTATATAGTATAATATATTATGCATTCGTGAAAAGTATATATACATGCTACTTGTAGTCGTGTATAATGCAACATATTGCACACTTGTATGGTGTATCACCCAGTTGCATGCATACGTACGCTTTACGTTATTGCTGCATTTGGTGAGAACTGAAAGTCATCACCGGCGTTATATGTCGTTTTTGTAAGAACCAGACGCCAGCTGGTTGCGTTTCAACAAGTTCTTCTAGAACCGAATGAAAAGTGCATAATGAAACGTTCAAATTAGTATGTCAACCTTGCTTCGTTACACATGTTTGGAATACACTGCTAGAAATGTCTGCCGCTCCCGGCCGGTATGTATTAGTGAAACGTTCAAATTAAGTTACTAGTACGTCGATATTTTTTTTGATGGGATTCATATTTTTTCTATGCGTTTTCGCACATACAGAAGAATCTGAGTTTCCAGCAGTGGTAGTGCCACTGCTGATTTTAATAATCCCTGGTAGTAAGCTCATTATCACTTCCATATATAACAAAAGCTGGCAGTGATCTAGATAATGTACCCATAACGTACTATTCCAACATACATGGTTAAGCCTGATGGGCTTTTCAAATATTTTCCTCTATCCCTCAGCTTCCATCGTCTCCCATGCCGATCAACTCCCCCCTTTGGTGATGTCGAATATTTTCCTCTCTCCCTCAGCTTCCATCGTCTCCCATGCCGATCAACTCCCCGCTTTGGTGATGTCGCATCCTCTCTCAGCTCTTCACTGTCCCCTTTGTCGTCCCTCCCTCCCCTCACATCATGGGGTTGCAATGCTCCTCGCTCCCTTGGAAGTGCCCCTTCCCATTCGACTCATGGTGTGCTCTAGCATTCCTCCATTCCCCAGTGTCGACACTCCTCCCTCTCTATGTTGACATTGCTCCCCTTTCTTCCCTTTCCCTAGCCAGATGGGCAACAAATATGTAGCGGCGGGGTAGCGGAACCATGCATGGTGGGATGTGCTCTCGATATCGGGCTATGGGCGACAGTGTTGTGCCATTTTATTTGGATTTGGCATATCTTATTCTGTCTCTAGACTGTTTTTATTTTTAAAAAGCTTGTAGACATTTTTTGTGGTTTAAAACCTTACCAAATATTTACCAATTTCTATAATTAAAAAAGGACAAACCCACTTTTAAAAATGACTCCAAATCAGAGTAAAACATAATTTGAATGGTTTCAAGAGTTCATGGGGGTAAGATGGCTGATTTTGAAGTTCGATGAGAAAAAACAGACTATGGCGATAATTTATTAGTCAGAGGTACTTTTTCCTCATAAATTCGCAGGTGTCCAACGTCCAAATTCAAAAACTAGCGGCACTTAAGGAGTTTTTCAAATGGGTTTACAGATATTCCATGAAAGTAAATGAATTCGCGGCCCGGCCTGGGTTTGCTCCACCAGCGCCGCCGTGGACGCCATTATCGCCTCAGCATGTGTGATGTGTACCTCCTGCAGTGCCTTGGTCGACCAGCAACGTGTGTGTGTGTGGGCTGTTTTTTCTTTTTAATGTGTTCTTCTTACTTTTTATTTGAGTCTGCTACCTCATGTAACCTCTGTACTTTTGAGTTCCTCCTTTTTTTAGTGTGTCTCGTTAACCTCCAGTTTGTCGTGGGTCGGGGCTGGTCGTGTAGCGGTGTTCTCGTTTAATCAATGTTATTGCTTTCAAAATCAAAATCGTTTGTCCTTCTTTTTGCTGGAATGTGCGTGGTCTAGGCGATCCGGAGAAGTGCACAATCGTTCTGTGACGCAATACGCTCGGCCGGCCCTTCGGTCGTTTGCCTTCAAGAAACGAAACTTAGTGAATGCGACCGTTTCAAAGCGGCTTCTTTCCTCCCCAACCTGTCCTCCTTCGTTTACCTGTGATGCTAATGGCTCCGAGGGGGGCTGCTCACTGCTTGGGACTCGAACGATCTGAGTTTAGACTCCCCACTCCACCCTCAACACCTACTGTCTCTCCTCCTCCTTCACCTCAACCACTTCCGGAGCACAAATTCTCAGTCACCAACATCTACGCTCCGGCTGATCATAGGGACTCCCCACTCTTCCTCTCTTGCTTGTCTGATCTGGAACCCTCTTTCCCCGGCCCGTGGCTGCTGGCTGGGGACTTCAACCTTTCGCGCTCCCAACTAGACAAAAACTCCCCACTAAACAACCAGTCCTAATCAACGCTTTCAACGACAAGATAAATGAGTTGGCTCTACTGGAGCTTCCTCTTTTGGGCTGTCGCTACACTTGGACTAACAAGCGTGAGGGGCCAGCGCTCGCGCCTTGGACCCGGGTGTTCCACAACGTTGCGTTCGGCAACCTCTTCCCCGATCGATCTCTCGACTCTTCCACGCCCCACCTCTGATCACACACCACTCCTCATCAACTTGTCCACCCAAACCCCAAAATCAAGGAACTTCCGCTTCGAAAATGCGTGGCTACACAATGCATCTTTCCTTCCGTCAGTGCTCCGGCTTGGTCTCGCGCTCATGGACACGTCGATGCTGCTGGAAACTTGGCTGGACGACTCAAGGCTGTTCGGGCTGAGGCTAAGGTTTGGTCTAGGCGTAACAGGGCGCCACCTTCCATCATCCCAAATTGCAAATTCCTAATTCAGTTATTTGACATGTTTGAAGAGCATCGTCGCCTTTCCTAGATGAGATCTCTTTTCGCCAACAGTGCTACTCCAGGCTTGCTCTGGGCTCACCAAGCAGGCCGCTTACTGGAAACAACGGGCTAAGTTCAAGGCTGTTCGGGAAGCTGACTGCAACACCAAGTTCTTTCATGCCCACGCCACTGCAAGATTAAGGAAGAACAACATACGAAGCATTGAGGTGAATGGAGTTCAGGTAACAAATCATGAAGTTAAGGTGCAGGCACTAACGGAGTATTTTAAGTTCGTCATTGGCACATCAGGACAGTCAACATGGAATTTTAGCTGTGAGAATTTATACACACACCTGCCCAAGGTAACTGATGCGTTGACAGAGGAGTTCACCGAGCAAGAAGCCAAGGCGGCGATAAGGTCCATGAATCGCTGCAGTGCACCTGGCCCCGACGGTTTCGGCCCAAGCTTCTACATGGCAACTTGGGATACTGTCAAGTCTGATGTCATGAAACTTTTGCTTGCATTCCACGATGAAACGGTTGAGCTGGAGAGGCTGAACAGATCACACATGGTCCTGATTCCAAAGAAGCCCGGTGCAACCCAAGTTCATGCATTCAGGCCTATCTGTCTACAAAACTGCAGCATCAAGACCATCACCAAGATATTGACCACTAGGCTACAGACACAAATAAAGGCACTGGTGGACATCGATCAAACAGGTTTCATACAAGGGAGATCAATCACTGAGAACTTTGTTTATGCCATGGAACTAGTTCAGCACTGTCATAAGAGGAAGAGGCCGACCTTGGTTGTCAAACTGGACTTCGCCAAAGCTTTTGACACGGTGAATTGGGCTGCCTTGGATTGTGTGCTTCAGTCAAGAGGGTTCAATGACAAATGGAGGCGATGGATGACATGCATTCTGCAATCATCCAAAACAGCTGTTATGGTGAACGGCTGCCCTGGCCCGTGGATCACTTGCAAACGGGGACTAAGGCAAGGGGACCCGATTTCTCCCTACCTGTTCCTCCTGGTGGCAGATGTGCTGCAGACCATGATCAAGAATGAGACTAGAATCAGACACCCATTGGTGGACGATGTGGCCTGTCCCGTGTTACAGTACGCCGATGACACTCTGTTGCTGGTCCGTGGAGAGGTACAAGATGTGCAAGTCTTGAGAATGTTGCTGGATCAGTTCGCAGTGGAAACCGGGCTTCAAATCAACTACTCCAAAGCACCGCGGTTCCGATATTCATGGACGAAGGAAAAGTTGCGGACTGCATCACAGCGCTGGGATGCAGATAGGAAGGTTTCCCCGCAAACATACCTGGGGCTACCTCTATCCAACACGAAGCTCAGGCTCAACGCTTTTGCACCACAAATTGCAAAGACTGACAAGTACTTGTCCGGGTGGCAGTCGAGTGTGCTCAATCAAATGGGAAGAGCCACATTGGTTGACTCGGTGTTAGATAGCCAACTGGTGTATGCTATGTGTGCTCTAGAGATCCCCATGGCATTGTGGATCAAGTTGATCGGCGCCGGCGCTCCTTTCTGTGGGCAGGGGTGCAACAAACGTCGGGTGCCAACAACCTCATTGCCTGGCAACATGTTTGTGATGACACAAAGGAGGCAGGAGGACTGGGCCTCAAGGATCTGCAAACACAGAACACATGTCTGTTGCTTAAGCTCATACATAAGCTGCACTCAGATCAACCATCGTCGTGGGCTAACTGGGTTCAGAACAACGCTTGTGTGGCGTCGCTAACCGGGAATCTGCATGGTCAGCACTGGGACATGCTACGCTCCCTTCTGCCGATCTACCGGGCTGTTACCACCGTGATCATTGGGGATGGAAACACCACGTCTTTCTGGCATGATGTTTGGCAAGGGGACGACTCCATGGCTGACAGGTTCCCAGAGCTTTACACTCACTGTAGGCTGAAGGAACTAACAGTTAGACAAGCAATGGATGGTCTGCTCGACGAAAGCTTGGTGCCCAGATTTGGTCTAATGAGGCGCGAGAACAGCTGGTTCAGGGTCACGCGGTTGATGGAGCAGCACCCGACTGCCCTCGCAAAGATCGACGCCAAAGTCTATTCTTCAAGAAGAATGGTGACCTTGATACCTCCTTGCTGTACAAGATGCTGAAAATGGCCAACTGCGGAGTGCTGATCCATGGGCAAAATTTGTATGGAAGAACAAAGCTCCTCCGAGGGTACGTTTCTTCGCGTGGCTGCTGTCCCAAGGGAGGGATTCAGTGCAAGACCAATCTGATTAAGAAGAAGATTGTTGATGACTTCTTGCGACACGTGCCAGGCAGCAGAAGAGACTCCAGCACACATCATTTTGGGTGCACGGCAGCTCGTCAGTTCTGGGACGCAGTCCAAATACAAAACGCAGCCGGACTGGACCCTTGGAAAACTGCAGGAAATACAGCCTCCAAGTCACATCCCGGCCAAGCACTTTGGAACCTTCTTGATCTTGTGTTGTTGGCACATATGGAAGAGGAGAAATGGAGTTGTCTTCAGGAATCAAACAAGCACGATCGCTGCATCGCTGCTGGCTTGCAGGTCAGAAGCTGTGCTTTGGACCGCGTCTGCCAAAGAAGGACAAGGGGATCGGTGATGCTTGGTGTTCTGCTCTGTTTTTCGGCAATGTAAAACTTTGTAATCTGAATTTGTAGCAAAATGTATTTCAAACATTTGGCTTTTGAGCCACCATCAATGATAATCAGGTGGGGATCCTCCCCGTCG